>JABUQX010127280.1:32500-35000 GCA_015478945.1 Trachelipus rathkii | reverse complement strand
ACAAACCATCTCAAGTACTTTCATTTATTCTCTCATTATCCCTTTTTTCACACCACACAGCTCTCTAATACGTTCATTCCTCATTTTATAAATTCATCTCACACCTAACACGCCCCAAAGATTGTCCATCTTAACACATTATACTTTAGATCTATACCTCTTATTCCAGACCATAGTCTCACTACTATACATTAACACAAGTAAAAACATACTCTTATGTAAGACCCTAGCCTTCTCAGGACTTATCCCTTTACATCACCACGATTTAATGCACAAGCACCTTCCTGCCATTCACAACTTCCTACTGCACTCTGCATAATCCGTTCCCTTTTCATCCAAACATGATATCCCTAAATATTTAATGACTCAGACACTTGTTCCAGCTGCTCACCATCTAACATAACTTCACACCGAGGACTGCCCTCACTCACAACCATGACCTTACTCTTATCTGCTTTACTTTCAAACTCCTTCCTTTTACACACCCTACCAAATCTCTCTACCATCCTCTCAAAATCCTCCAGCATTTCGCCACACAAAATACCAATCATCTGTCATATAACAGGTAGGGCACCCTCCAATCTCTTCCATTCTTCATCATTCTAACACCATCTTCCGCACCCCCACCTCTAATTCTTTCATAACACCATCTATATCAAATTGAATAACCAGAGACAACCACATCCCTGCCTCACTCCGGCTATTAATATTAAACAATCACTTGCAACACCATTTCTTACACACGCTCACTATCGTCATACATACCTTTTTGGTTCCATTCAGAAGCCTATCACCAACAACCATATATTCACTAACACCTGCCATAGAGCTTCCCTATTATCCTATCATACGCCTGTTTCATAAAACCTAAATACACTTTATTCTTCTTCTCCCTCATTTTCTCATCATTTGTTTCAATGTAAAGATTTGATTCCACAATTTCCATTACCACTCCTAAACGCACCTGTTCTTTCACCCAATCAGTCCTTTCATTCACTCAACGACACTCTTTCGACCAAATACCAGCATATATCTTTCTACTACACTCAATAAACTAATCCCCCTATAATTTCCTACCAGTTACTTATATAGAGTACTATTTACTGATTCTCTTCTCTATTCTCTATTCTATTACTCTCTATAATATAATATTCTTCTCTATAACAACTTCAAATCCAATCAATCACCATCTTGCCTCCGTTCTTGATCATTTTCCCAGGAATTCATCTTATATCCTACGATGTAGTTTACCATTCGTCAATTTTCTCACCAGCCCATTTACCTCCTCATATATATATATTGATATATATATATATATATATATATATATATATATATTTAATTTATATTATATATATATATATTATTATATATATATATATATAAGTTAATACTCGGTTAGAGTGATTATATATATACTCCCGTGAGTATATATTATATATATATAGAGAGAGACGAGAGAGAGAGAGAGAGAGAGAGAGATTTTAATAAGTTGTACATTAAGAGAGCAAAAAAGGGCATTTTTTAATATAAGATTAAAACGATTTATTTTCCAACTTTCATTTTATTTTACCAAACATGAACACAATTTCATTTGACGAAAATATATGGCCCAAATCCAACAAAACTTTGTCACCCACCGAAAAATTGCAAATTCCGGTAGTAGCAATTGTTTCTTCCTTTTTCATCCCCTCATCCCTAGCCTCACGACCCCCTCCCCCTTGGGTCCCCTGCCCCCCCCCTTTTAAATCAAAAAAAGAGAGATTTATTTTGGCCTACGGGGAATTTTATAGTAGGTCTTTTTTCCCTTTCATTTCGGGTCGAAAATTAAGTTTCTTGGACTGTTAGAGATTCTATGTCAAGCATGTAATGGAATGAAGTGTGCCATATCAAATCGATGAGGTGGGGCTTCTTTTTATATTAAAAAACAGTTTCATACTATCTCTCCATAAAAAATATATATGTATATACGATTTTACGGAAGCAAATATCTCGTTCATTCTCCTCTCTCTCTCTTCTCTCTCTCTCTCTCTTCTCTTGAATCTCTCTCTCTCTCTCAACCTACATTATTTAATTTATATATTATATTTATTAATTAAATATATAGATAATATATATATATATATATACTATATATATTATATATTATATTATTATATATTATATATATAAATATATATATATTATATATATTATATATATATTTTATATATATTATATAATATATTAATATATACTATATATATATATTTTATATATATAATATAATATATATATTATATATATATATATATATATTATATATATATATTTTTATATATATTATATATAATATATATATATCTTACATCTTACATCCGCTCCCAGGAAGGCTCATTATGAGCCTGTCAGCACGGCCAACCTCTTCTTCCACTCCCTTCTATCTTCCAAGACCCGTTCTTCGATCAGTTGGAATCATAGATGGCATTTGATGTCTTCTCAGCGAATCTTCTACAGAGTC
>JABUQX010127280.1:25000-27500 GCA_015478945.1 Trachelipus rathkii | reverse complement strand
TGCAGACTTGTGCAGTCTTGTTTGAAACTTCTCTCTCAAGTCTAGAAAATTGCAAAATCAACTCAATATCGGCCTTTTTACAATATCTTAATGAAGTTTCTGAATGAATAATATTTCTGATTCTATTCCTGATCTATATTATCATCTTTGATATTTCATGTCATCTTTGTTTGTTTTTATCATCATCTTCGTTTCTTTCATTTTCATCCATTCCGGCATGGGTTCTTTGTGTGTAGCGTTGGTGCTTTTATTCGAAGTGCCTATGTTTGAAATTATCTAAGGCCTTAAATTTGTAAAACTTTGAGAATTTAATGCTCTTAAATTTTGACTCTGGTGAGTTTTGTCAAAAGAAATTTGGTTCTGATACTTTTTTTTTGCTTTTAAAATCGCAAAAAGTTAATTTTGTTCCTCAAATAATTGTTTCCTACTTTCACACGAAAAATAATTACAGTTTGATATGATGAAAAATTGTTACATTTTAATTAATTTATTTATTTTACCAATGCAGCAAATTCATTTTGCATTTTATTCCCTAAAATTAAGATAACTTTTCGGTATTGTCAAAAAAATGTTGTCGGACATCAACCCACGCAGAATTTTTTATCGGGGGGAGGGGGGGAGAGGTGATTTTTGCTATTTTTATTGTCTTCAAAATTTGGGGAAGGGGTGAAACACAGCAGCCCCTCAGCCAACCAACTGGATATACCACTGGTTTTTGGATTCTCGAACTAAAAATTATAAAATTGTGATTTTTTTTTTATTTTTAACTTTCATGTATTGTATGTTTCAAAAACCTATGTTCAAAATAATTAAAATATACTAGAAACATTTGAATAGTGGTTCTATTTGTTGCTCACAGGTTTAAAAAACAAATAAAAACATTATCGGAGTTAAGAGATCGATTAAATTGAATTTGTTTTTTTGTTTTTGTTTTTTTTTTGTTTTTTTTTTCAGCTGTAATAACCAACCACCCCTCACAGGCAGAGCCCTTTTCAAGGAGGGGCTGAATTATAAAGTAATTTCTTTACATTTACCCAAAACATGGAAACTTCAAATTGGTACTGTAAATTGTATAAATAAAACTATATATCTGATTAATACGATATTCAAAACTGACAAATTAACATTACCTTTATATACTGTATATATATATATATTATATATATATATATATATATATATATTATATATATATATATTATATATAGTATATATATATTTGTTTGTTGACAAAGCTAATATCCATTGTTAGTTTCAGTAGGGATTTACATATGTGCCTTAGACGAGAGATCAAGAGATGGGCCTATGCCTATTCAAAGACTTTTTTTTTTAAAGAAGAAATAAAATATAATATTTGTGATATGGTATTGACATTAATATTATGATTATATACTATTTTTTATGTATATTATTGGATATATAATATTATTATATGCAGAAAATCAGCTAAATTAAAATGAAATTCTAAAAAAAATAACATAAAATTGCTACATTTATGCTTACAACTTCTTCATATTTTTAGCAGTAAATACTCTGTCTTTTTTTTCACTACGTACTGAGCACGAATTGTTTATGAGAGATAACACAAATATTCGACTAAAAACCAAGAACACTTTAGAAGGTATGGTCTTTATACCTTTACTATGTGCTTTAAGTTCGTAACCATCGTTCGTTCGTAACCATCCATTTGTTACTTACTGAAGGAAGGAACCAGTTTTCTGTGAGTGATGTGACAACTTAAAGGGCAGTTTGGTGTGACAACTAACTCCTGACATTATTGTCATTTCGTAATAAACTCAAAGTAATCAGCGTTTAGTTCTCCGGTGCAAATACTAAGTTATATTCAAACTAGTGTTTTGTTCAAAAGACGTTCAAAGAGCAACAAAGCATGGGAAGGAATTTGAATGCTTTGTTTATAATAGGTGAGATTCGTGATTTGAACGTGGAGCCCTCTGCTGTGATGGCTCTTAAGCTTTTATTTTGTTCAAGAACACTGATGTCGTTTGATAATAAGGCTAAAGCGAATCAGGTTTTATCAGACTTTATTTTGTAATAGGAACATTTTTCCTTTATATATATATATATATAGTATATATATATATATATATATATATATATATTATATATATATATATATATATATATATAATATATATATATTATATATATATATATATATATATATATATATATATATATATTTCGTCTTTAGACTGTGTTTTTTCACCGCAGGACATAGACCTCTCCTAAATTCTCTCTAACAGAATATTTTGTACTTTTGTTTATCAATTTATTTCTGTAATACCTCAGATTTCATGTGTGTATCTTTTACACGGTTGCTTTCATTGACGTTTCAAACACAATGGAGCCATATTAATATTTTCTTATCCATCTATCGCAATTTCATCTACCTTTATGGCCTGCTCATTTCCACTATTGTTTTTGACCCTGACTATTATATATGTTAATTTTTTTCTCGACCTTATCCACTGTTCTTTCT
>JABUQX010127280.1:12500-20000 GCA_015478945.1 Trachelipus rathkii | reverse complement strand
GGTGCTTCTCCTCAGATTTGAAAATCCAATTTTGATTAATTATTTTTAAATACTTAAATACTTAATGGTAAATTCAGATTTTTTAGCAAAAGTATTATTTCTATAGATTTTTTTTCTTTTACTTTTTAATTCTCAATGAGCTTTTCCGTTTCCTGTTCCCACTGATATATCTTTGTTTAAAATGATTTTAAGGTGTTTTTGTGGTTTTTATATATGGTTTAATTGTATTTTGAAATTTTCAATCAAGAAGTGTTTTTTGAACAAATGCTAAGTATTTTTAAACATTTTCTCCCAGAAAATGCATTTTTTCCTTTTTTTTTTTATTTTCCATTTTGGAAGATTAGGTTAGGTTAGCAAGGAAATGCTAGAAAATGCTAAATTTAGTTTTTAGAATAATAATTGTTAATTGAAAATTATTTAAAATACGATTTAAACATGTGTATATACATAAAAAAAATAGTCTTAAACCCTTAAACTCATATATATATATATATATATATATATATATATATATATAACAACATAATAATAATAACCAACATAATATATATATACCTTAACCAATTAACCTTAGTAATATATATATATATATATAATATAATAACAATATGTTAAGATATATATGCTAACTTTTTTATATATATATATATATATATATATAACGTTTACCCTTTATATAATAAAAATAATATATATATATATATATATATATATATATATATATATATATATATATATATGTAGTATATATATTGCTAACAATAACAATAATATGTATAACATTAATAACAGCCTTATTAATATCGCTGTATATATATATATATATGTAATATGTATAATAATAGCAATATGCCAGTGTAATGTAGGGACTTTGGCAATAATGCGCCTTAGCAATAATATAATATAATAATAATAATATATAACTTAATAGCAATAATAATATAATAATAATAATAATATAATAATAATAATAATATATATAATGTTTATATATATATATATGTATATATAACTGCAAGGTATATGTATAACCAACTTATGATATATATATATATATATATATATATACTGCTATATATATATATACTCTGCTGCTCACGTGTGTATGTGTGTTTCTTTATTGTAGGTGTGCGTGTGTGTGTGTAGGTGTGTGTGTGTGTGTGTGTGTGTGTGTTGTGTGTGTGTGTGGCTTGTGTTTTTAGGCTACTTGACAAAATCAATGACAAGAGCCAACATTCCTAATTAGGGAGGAAAAACAATTGGATCCGGTGTCCCGTGACAACCATTCTCATTAGCCGTCATTTTACTTCAAATGGTACGTGATTGTTTTGTTCCAATATGTTCTCCTTAAACAAAGACAAATATTGATTTCAATGGCTCTTACACGTTGTGCTCAAAATATAATGATTTATTTGCTCAACAATAATGAGTATAACGATGGTTTAAAAAATTTAAAGGTCTTAGCTTATCAACCTTAATTTACTAGTATATATATATATATATATATATATATATATATATATATATATATATATATATATGTCTATATAATGTATATATAACAATAACTTACTTAATATATATAGCACCTTCTTAACCTTCTTCTATTCCTGTGTAAACCTAGCAACCTTAATATATATACGGGTATATATATAATATGTAGCGCGCCATAACGCTCTAACTATAACTTTGCTACAAGTAATAGCTACACAATCTCCATTATATATGTATATCTTTATGCAGCTTTACCTCTATTGGTAGTTATAGGTATTGCAGCAGCCAACTGCCTCAATATTTCGGAACTCTGGATTGCCTTTGGAGTTACGCTTAGCAACGTAATATATCAACCAGCAACCATATGTAGCAATATAACTATATAATATGTATAATAATACTATATATATATATATATATATATATATATATATATATATATATATATATATACCTCAATCCCTTAAATTTGGGGGTTCACTTCCTACCTCAGAAGTAGGTTCTTGGTCAGGAAGATTGAATGAAATACATTTATCTATAGGCTTGAGAGCAAGTCCTGCTTCGAGCTCAATAATATTCTAGCCACCGTGGACATGCTAGAAACATGAGAGAGGATGTGATTTTGTATATTATATAATAGACAAGTCTGTTGTATGTGTTGGCTATTTTTTTTGGTGATGTGTGGTATTTAGATTAGTGTAATTCACTTTGCTGAAAACTGTAGTTAAATATGACAGAAAATCTATTTTTTTACCGTTCAAATTGACGGATCCAATGGAAAATTACGATTCTATAAAGAGAAAAGACTCGCTTTAATTTACTGAGCTATCATAATATATATATATATATATATATATATATATATATATATATATAACTGCTAATATATATATAACATATATATATATGTATATATATAACTATGTATATATGCTATATATATATATATATATATATATATATATATATATATATATAATAAATAGGAAGGCGAAAAACAGTCCTTGAGATCATTTCTTTTTATTGTACAGAATGTTTTAAGTTCTTCGAACCCATTAAAAGCTTTAAATAAAAATTAAACTTAAGATGTAATATAAATAAAAGTAATGATACTGTTTTCATAAGGCATTATATATATATATATATATATATATATATATACTATATATATATATATATATATGCTGCTATATATATATATATATATATATATATATATATATATGCTATATAACTATAAGGCATTTATATATATATATATATCCTGAGAAAATAAAATAAATTCAAGTAAAAAGACTTTCAATAATTATAAGCAAACCATCGTGTAATAACCTATTATAAGAGATGTTAATAGGCGATAAATTAATTATTGTTTTTGTTATTATTAATTTCAATGATACAAAATACAAATAACTTTTTAGTTTTTGGTAATAATTATTTGAAACTCCAACCTACAACCAAAATGGACTTTGAAACTCTTGTGATTATAGCACTAGTTGTAATTATGAGGACGGCTTGGGTATTATTTTATAATGGCTGCACATACACCACAAAAATTGTAAACGAACACCTTATTAACATATTCAGTATGCGTAAAGATGCACTGCATTCTTGACAAAGCAAAAATCAAATTGCTTCAGGATATGACTAATTCTTGGTCACATCTGAATTACAGTACTACGATACTACGCTCGCATCCAATCTGTACTCTGCAATATGAAATATCTGCATTCATTAAAGGAGTAATACAGAGGGTTTTTTCATATTTTTTTTTATTATTATTGTTTTTAACAGAATAATAGATATTACAATCAATCACCCAAAATTTTCACTATACCTTAAGAAGCACAATACTGTTTCTATATATATATATATATATATATATATATATATATACTGCTATATATATATAATATATATATATATATATATATATATATATATATATATATATATATATATATATATATATACTATATGCTAAATATATATATATATATATGTATATATATATATATATATATATATATATATATATATATATATATATATATATATATATATATATATATATAACTATATACATAACATATATATATATATATAATATATTTATAACTTATTTATATATGCCTCCCTCGGCTCTGCCATAGAATGTGGAGTGGGGTGCACGAAGAGCATGCCGGAATTAGAATAGTGAAGTAAGAACAAGTCCCCGCGCTCTCTTCGGGGGTGCCCCTCTCGCTTCGCTCGGTGGCCGGGGTGGAAAAAATTCATTATGATACCCCATATATAAAAGAATGTGATATGAATTTTAAAAATAATTAAAAAATATATATATATAAATATATATAGTAAAGTTATACATTTATTAAAATTAGCAAAAAATAATATTGGTCTGAAATTTTATCAATAGAAATATCGATTAAGAAAAAAATATCGAAGGAAATAGAGCAGGCCAGGGATTCTATATGTATATATATATATATATATATATATATATATATATATATATCATATACCAACCATGTGTGTAATAGCCTTCACATTTTTAACTTAGCAAAGTTAACAATATATATGTATGTATATGAGTAACCAACAACAATAATAATAATAATAACATAATATAATAATATATATAACAACAATAACCAGCTCAGAAGTTGGCGCTCTTCTTCTTTCTTCTTTCTTTAACTGTATGTAATAATAACCTTAATAATAATATATAATAACATATATATACAATACAGACCAATAACTTAATAATATATAATATATATAATATAATATATATATATCTTCTATAATAATATATATATGTATATATATATATATATGTAACATAATATACCAACAATAATATATATATATATATACTTATACCGGTATATATCAGTGTGGCGACTCCAGCCACTTTTACTACTCGTGCTCTCTCTCTCTCTCTTTCTCTCAAACTCTCTGTCAAAATCAAAAAAAATCTGTCTCTCTCTCTCTGTATATATATATATATATATATAATATATATATATATATATATATATAACATATATATATATATATATATATATATATATATATATATCTATATATGTGCTGCTCTTTCTCTTATAATATATATATATGCTGTAACATATTTTCTCTTGTTTTCGGCTCTCTTTCTTTGCCATGTATGTAGTAATAACAATAATATATGTATAATAATAATATGTATAATATATGTAACCAATAATATATAGAAAAGTTAAAATATTATGGCAGTGGTAAATAGTAACTTAATAGTAATAGTATGTAATAGCTTAATAATAACAATATATATATAATATATATATAATAACAATATATATTTTTACCACACTTTATATATAATAATAATATGTATGTAATAGCATAATATAATATATAACCAATATATATAATAATAATAACTATGTATAATAACCAATAATATATAATAATAATAATATGTATATGTAACTCCAACCATATACTGCTCTTTGCTCTTTCTCATATGTAAATAGTTGAGTTAGTCCATTAAATTATGTTTTTTTTGAGGGGAACCTTTTTATTGTTAATTCTATGACTAACTTTAATTTAATAATATTTCAAGCTACTTTTTATTTTTCTTTATAATTCTTAAGTATTTTATTAACTATTTTTATTATTTTATTTCTTTTTTATTAAATATTTTTTGTTATAGAATATTCATTTATTATGTATAGTATTTAAAGCAGTTTTTATTTATAAACATAGTATTTAAAAATAATTTTATACTCCAAATTCACTAATATGATATCCGCCAATTGCTTTGGGCACGGGTTAGTCCTATTTTTAATGTGTTAAAAGCGTTATTTAAATAGCGGCTATTCTTCCCTTTTTCTTTTCAATTTTTGCATAATCTTATATATTTATTATGTAATAATTTCATTTATTTGTTGACCAACTTTTAGCAAAAAAATAAAGAGAATATTATCGTAAAATTATGGAAATTTGCAATAGATGGTTTTCTAAAATGTCAACTCGTGCTGAGCACGAAGAGCACGAAGTGTAGGGGTTGCCTCTGATATATATATATATATATATATATATAATAATATAATATAGCAACTTCTTTCTTCAGAGATATATATATGTATAATATATATATATATATAGCTAACTGCAGTATGTTCTTATATATATATATATATATATTAATGACAATTGATATCGTAGAGTATATGTTCTCCATATTTAAGATGCATGCCCTATATGTGTGTGTGTGTGTAGGTGTGTGTGTGCGTGTGTGCGTGTGTGTGTGTGTAGATGTGGGTATGGGTGGATGTGCGTGTAAGAATTCTATATGTAAATATAATTAACTTTAAATTATACTCATTAGCTATTTTAATAACTCTAAAATATCCAAAATTCAAGTGAATATTCTTTTTAACATTTTAAAATTATTTCTTTCCTACGCAATAATGTAAAATACTTCTTTAATTAGCAATTAAGGCGTAAGCCTCTCTTATTTTTCGTCATTAATATTGCATTTAAGCGTTCTTCACATTTAATGATAGCTTAGGGAAAAGTTTTTAGTTCATCTTTGTCCTAAAAATAAATGTATAATGACTGTGATGCTTTGAGCTTTCATCACATTAAAATGCATTTTTATTTTTCCTTTCTTATACATATAGTCTAAAATAATTATTGCTAAATTGTTTTACACTCCTTTACAACTCCACATTCTTCATTTCTTCTATCTTCTTCATTTCCTCTAACTTCCCAAATTCAATAATTTTTTCAACTTCTCCATCATCTCCAATTCCTTCAATTGCTTTATCTCCTCTAATTCCTCCAACTCTTCCAAATCCTCCAACTCTTCAAATTTCTTCAATTTCTCCAACTCCTCCACATCATCCAACTGTTTTATCTCCTCTACTCCTCCAGCTTTTATAACTCCTCATACTCTTCCATTTCCTTCAACTCCTATTTCACTAACTTCTCGGTATCTTTTAACTCCTCCAACTCTTCTTTCTATTTTGCCGTTGTTTGTTTATTTGTATATTAGGTTAATTATTGGCATTCCTCAAGTCTTTGTATAAAAGAAGACTAACCACTCTAATTGCCTATTTATGATATATTAAAAGGTTTTTCACCCAAAAAGATAAAAGTCATCAAGGCCAAAACAATCAAATTCGAGATTAGAGGTAAACGGTGGCTCGATAACAGCACACGGAAGCAAATAATAATGGCGTTCATGATATTTTTCACGACTTTCATAATAAAATTGTGGTCTTAAAATAACAGTAATTATAGTAATTAATTGCAATAAAATTTATAATAATAATAATAATAATAATAATAATAATAATAATAATAATAATAATAATAATAATAATAATAATAACAATAATAATTAATAATAATAATAATAATAATAATAATAATAATAATAATAATAATAATAATAATAATAATAATAATAATAATAATAATAATAATAATAATAATAATAATAATAATAATAATAATAATAATAATAATATTAGAAGAAAAAGAAGAAGAAGAAGAAGAAGAAGAAGAAGAAGAAGAAGAAGAAGAAGAAAGAAGAAGAAAAAGAAAAAGAAAGAAGAAGAAGAAGAAGAAGAAGAAGAAGAAGAAGAAGAAGAAGAAGAAGAAGGAGAAAAGAAGGAGAAAAGAAGGAGAAAAGAAGGTGAAAAGAAGAAGGCATAAAATGAAGAAAAGAGAAAAAGAAGTAGAAGAAGATGAAGCGGTTTCCATTATTATCACTGAATTTTAACAGCTCAACCGGCAAATTTCTGTATTATAAGTTGCCTTTAATATTATACCATTTGCATAAGATTCTTCCTCTGCTTGGTGGGTTTAGTCCAAAAATATATTTTATAAAATATATTTTTGTGCGTTTGCCAGATTTGTTAAATATTTCTTTGTGAACCTCCACACATCAATTAGCAAAGCTTACAGCTGGGCTTATATGTTAAAAAACAAAAATAAAAAAAAAAATAAATA
>JABUQX010127280.1:0-7500 GCA_015478945.1 Trachelipus rathkii | reverse complement strand
AAAATCCTTATTTGGGTAAACAGTTTAAAGTACTTAGACTCTGATATCGAAATTCGTTTGCCACTTATCAGCCAAATTCAGAAGTTTGTTAATTGAAGTAGTAAATTTCTAATCATTAGTAGATTTATTTTTTAGTAATTCCACTTTTTAATACCTCATTTTATTAATTTACATAAATCAGGAAAATAAATAGTAATCCTACGTTTTAAATCCCTTATTTAATTAATCAACATAGATCAAGAAAAGAAATGTGTCTAGAACAGCAGTTCCCAAACTGTGGGTCATGACCCCCGAAGGAGGTACGAGTCTTTTTCTGGGGGTCATGGAGGCTTCAACTTTATGTACTCAGTTTTAAACCATTTTCTTTATGAGTGATATAAGGTGTGGTAAATCAATTTTACTGTAATGAAATAAATATATTGATATATATATATATATATTATATATATATATTATATATATATAATTAGTATAATATATAGTATATATATATATTATATATATAATATCATATATGTAATATATATATATATATATATATATATATATAGCTTAGTATATAATATATATATATATATATATGATATATTTTGACGCTGAGAAGGCGCTAGTTTCATAGATCAGGAAAAGGAATATGTCTAGAACAAAACCCAATAACACATTGTTCCATCTATACGAGCTCTTAACGCCACTTATTGGACCTACCAACTGACGTCACGTTAAGCCTTGTATAAATGAGACTTAATGTTTTTGACACGAATTGGAACATAGTGTTGCATTCGAACTAGAAATCTATGGAACAGCAAAAAAATGAACGACAATGCTTAGATAAGTAGTTAGGCTAGCTGTTTTTATAAAAGCTTTCTCTTTATTGGCATTGCCTCATTTAAATCCGAGGAGGAACTACATAAGGAGTCGATTCATGACCATTTACCACGCAAACCTGCTCTGAGCCACGGTGTCCTAATACTTCTACATCTTGAAGATTATCTCTATATATAAATATATACTATATATATATAATATATATATAATATTATATATATATATTAATATATTATATTTAATATATATTATATATATATATAGTATATATATATAGTTTATATATAATATATATATAGATACTAATATGATATATCAGAACGAAATTTTACTTAGACAGCGTGTATTAGAGAACTACACAATACCTACACTAAAAACAAATCTGCTCAATTTTTGTAATCATGGCACAATTTTAGTTCAGGAAATGTGAAAAAAAATGAAAAAAATGAAATAAGATTTCAATATTTTTAAATAATGAATAAATAATACGAGAGTACGACAACTGCTCCATTTCCGTTTCTTCAATAGAAGGAGCGCAGAGTTGCCAAAATTGTTTTTTTTTATCATGCTCTGGAGAAAAATGTTATTTTTTGTTATAATTATTTTTTTAGGGGGGATCGAGGGGAGAAACCCCGACTCTGTTCATCTTTGTGGTTTACCCCTGGGTATTCGTTTAGCTTAAAAAAACAAAAAATAATTATTTTGGCAACTCTGGCGGCTTCTTCTATTCAGAAACCGGAAATAGAAGGTAATAGGTCATTTATTACATCGTAAAAATATAAGAAGTGTACTGGCAGTTCTGCATGACGTATTCGCGTGTTGGCGCGAGGTCTCTGAATCTTATTTTAAGGCTTTTATTTTTTTGTGATAGTTTTTCCTGAACTAAAAGTTGTCCACTAAACTTACGTCAAGAATGCCATTTGTTTTTTAGTGTAGGATTTGTAGTTCTCTAATTACACACGCCTGTTCTAATGTAAAGTCTGACCTATATATATAGTATATAATACTACTTAAAATAATAATAATGATTATAGTAATAGTATAGTATTATATATATATATATTAATATAATATTATAATATAATAATAATATTATAATAATATAGTATAATATTCTACTTATATATATTATTACTTATATATATATATTTAAACTAAGATCCCCTGTGGGGAAATAACTATGATATCCACGTTAAACCTGAATACATTTTTGAAATCAGCGAACATTGTAATGCAGGAAATGAAGAAGAAATAAAATGAATGGCGATAAAAAAAATACAAAAAGACTAAGTAAATAAGTTTGATGTACGACAATTATCGCCTCCCCTCCGAAAATTTCTGAGATCATGATCCTCCCATTTATGATTTCAATTTTGAGCTTCAGCCCTTCTAAGATAACTGAAAAATAGTATATATATTATTTTAATTGTATTCAACGTATATGCATGCCACACGGTATCTGCTATCAGGGGCTCTCGTCCCCTGTACCTCCGCTACCCGTGAGTGCCTGTGTAACAAATTTTTAAAAGTATGAAAAACAATTTTATTAAAAATTATTAATAAGAAAAAATGAAATACCTGATTTTAAAAGTTTGACAAAAACTATTTTAAAGGTATCTATAAGAAAACGGTTATTTTTTACGGGAATCATGTTTAAATTAAAAGTAGACACGAGAACGTTGCTGTCTTATTTATTTGATTTATTTATTTAAAATTACATAGATATATATATTTTTTATGTTTCCTGCATTTTCATGCGCTGAATCAAATGTAATTCAGTTTTGTATGTCACCTATTGCAGTTTGTTTTAGATCACGGTGAGTCCCCTAAATCTAAACGCTGCCACATAATATATATATCTATAATAGTGACTAGTAATTTATATACTATATATATATCATTATTATATAATACTATAATAGCTATATATTATATTATTAGATATTATAATATATAGATACTATATCTATATTATATATATATATTATATACTATTGGCATTATAATGTGAAATATATTTTCTCGCGATAATTGTTTTAGCCAAGGGAAAGAAGAAGAAGGTAGAGCGAGAGGAGAGGATTAAAATTCTTCCATTTCGGGTATTCCACAAATATCACGGTTACATTAATCATGAAAGACTTCCAAATAGCCTAAACTGCCACGAAACAAGACTAGGGCCTTTTTCGTTTCCTTGAGAAATTTTCACAAATATTATTTCCTTTTACTCATCCGTTTACTTCATCTTTTTTCCCTTATCCTTTCTTTATAGTAAGAACCATGGTGGTGATGCGTCGCGTGGAATTTCACACACACACACACACCCACTGGTGCACAACACAACCTACATCACAACAGAACTCCACACACACACACAAAGCCACACACATATATAATATATATAAGTAGTAGTATATATATATATAATAATATATGATATATATATATATATCAATATATATATATATATATAGTAGTATATATGTTATAAGTTCATTAGGCTCATTATATATACATATATGATTTTCACTCAAATTGAAATGCCACAGAACAGGCATCCTTGACTATATAATGTGCGTGCCGGCTGATTAACCTGTCACAGCAATATGTTGTATGTTATTTAAATATGGTATTGATATGTATTACGTATGAGTACACAGTTATAGGTGTACTTAAGTGTACAAGTGTAATTTAAATTTAAATTTAAACTTTTTCTCTAAATAAAGAAAAGAAAATTAAAGAGAATAGACTGAAATGTTTCAGGCAGTTTTCCGAATTAATTCCAAGGAAAACATTTTTTTTTTTTTTTTTTTTTTTTTTTTTTTGTTTTGCTTTTTTTTTTTATTTTTTTGTTTTGTTTTTTTTTTTGTTCTTTTTTGTTTATATTTTGTTTTTGTTCTTGTTTTCTTTTTTTTTCTTTTTTTTCTCACTTTTCTTGTTTTATGTTTGTGTTTTTGTTTTCTTCTTTTTTCGTAGAAATGAAAATTCGAACTGAAAATGGAACTGGAAACAATTTTTCAAAAAAGAGGGTTTCGAAATTCAATTACGTTTATAGTGAGATATAAGTATGTCTGTCAATTATATATTAGTAAGTATGAAAACACAAAGAGCAATATAGAATTAAAAAAAAAGATAAATATTATAGTATTATTATATATATAATATACTATATTATAATATATTACTATATAATATATATATATATATATATCATTATATATAATATATATAAAGTTGTAAATATGAAATTGACAGGCTATATGAAGACTTGTCTAGGGTGAATCATAATACGAAGAATAAGAATCAACGCTGAGCCATGGTTAGGGGTCAAAACATTTTGATTCGAAAAAAAAAACTTGAAACGAACGGTTTCAACGTCATGGAGAGACTACCACGTTCTCACCCGTCCTATCCCAAGGTCTTTAAGGATCTCACGGTATAAGCATTTTGGTGACAAGCAGGTTGAACCCAGTGGTGGCGAATCTTTATCGTTCCGCAGTTTGATTTATGCTTACTGAACTCATTGCAATCTTAAAGTATAATATATATATATATATATTATATATTATTCATATTATATATATAATATATCATATATATTATATATATATATATATATATTATATATAGTATATATATTATATAATTATATATATATTATATATTATATGTATAATATATTATAGATATAATATATATCTATGTAATATATAATATATAATATATATATAATATATATATATATATATATAATAATTATATAATATTATTATAATATCTATATATTATAGTATATATATATATATAGTATATATTATATCAATATTTTCTTTACACTCGAAAGTAAAAATGGTTAAGAATGATTGATTGATATAATTGAAAATTCAAATTACTTTACTAATGAAATAAGATGTTGGTTCTTTATTCTAAAAGCACTTAAAGTTTAAGGTCTGTTTAGAGGAAGTTCCTTTATATTATTTGTTCGGTTATTTGAGTTATGGGAAGTATTTTTTATTATTGGTTTAATAAATGATGTCAGAATTTCTTTTCACTTTTGTATGTCTTAACGAGTAAAAGAGAATTGATCTAAACCGAGTGGGGCGGAAAGCAACAGGGCGTAAATGACGCAAAATTGTAAATAATTTAGTGAGGGATCATCTCTCGTTTTCATCTGTCTTACATCGTCAGTCCTCTCTCTTCTCTTCTCTTCTCTACTCTCTCTCTCTCTGATCTCTCTCTCTCTCTCTCTCTTTATCTCTCTCTCTCTCGTCTCTAATAACTATATATATATATATATAATATTAATTATATATTATATATATATAATATATATATATATAGTAAATATATAAAGTATAGTATATATTATTATATTTACTATATATATATATAATGTGTGTGTGTGTGTGGTTTCTTTCCTCGTTTCTTTCTTTTGCTTACAAGTGAATTCATGTCTGTATATATAAATTAAAAAGTTAGAAAAGGAAAAGTATAAAAAGAATATTTTTTCGTCTTTAATAAAAGAAAAACTTTCAAAAGAAATTATTCAAAGCGCTACTTTCACAACTTTCACAACTTTCACTACTTTCCTACTTCTCTTTACCTTTGCGAAAAAAGTTCCTCTTTTTTCTTCTTTTAAAAAATGCAAAAATTATTAAGCAATTGTTTTTTTTAGAAAAAGTTTTTTTCCAAAAAAAAAAAAATTATACTTTGAGTATTATTGGATTAGAATTTAATAAAGCGAAGCTGAAGAGGAGTTAAAAGAAGCTAAAAGGAGCTAGAAAAAGAGGATATGGCAAAAAGCAACATCGTTTATTTGAATTTGGAAAGTTAATCTTCTTGTTTTATTTAAAAAAAAGAAAAAATGAAAAAAATGAAACAAAAAAATAATAAAAAGCAAAAAAAGCAAATTAAAGTTGAAAATTTTAGAAATAAAAGTTTTGAATTAGCAAATTGTTTTATTATGTATAGCTTTGTTTTATCATGTAAAACTTTTATATTCTCACAATTAAATAAAACATAATAAACAAAAATTAACTCAATATTTTAAAACTTTACTGCGTTCTTCTTAATAAAGAAATTAAACTTTCCAAAAGCTTTTGGGTATGCGCAGTGCTACGAGGATTCTTTTTCATTACCCTTTTTTGCGAGGACCTTTAATACAGGGGTGATGTGGGGTATCCAGTGTCTCAGAAATATGATGAGAATCTAAACGTTATTTTCTGTATTTTTGGCTCATTATTCCTGCCACAGTTCCATGAAAGTCTGTGTTTCTCTGTTTCTCCTCATGAATATATATATATATAATATATATATATATATGATATATATATTTATATGTAGTATACTATAGTAATTATTATTATATGATACTATAATATAATATATAATATATATATATATATATATATAATAATATTATATATATATATATATATTATATATATATATATATATAATATAATATATATATATTATATATATATATTAATATATATATATATTATATATAATTATATATACTATACTATCTATATATATATATACTATTATATTATATATATTATAGTATTATTATATATATAATATATTTCATATATTTATAATATATATATATATAAAATAGTATTATATATATATATATATATATATAGTATAATATATATATATATATATATAGATATATATATTATAATATTATATAATATATATATATTATTATATTAAGTATATATATATATATCAATATGATATATTATTCTGAATAACCTCCAAAAAAAAAAAAAAAAAAAAAAATAAAAACATATCTAATATATATACTTATATAATTATATATATATAATAGTATACTATTACCCAAAATTAAAGTTGTTGAATGAATAGAATGTTGTAACTGTATATATATATATGTACTATATATAGCTATATATATAAGTATATAATATATATATAATATATATAGTATATTAAATATATTATATTAATATATATATTAATATATATATATATTAATATAATTATATATACTATATATATATATATATAGTTATTATATATAATAATATATATATATTATATATATACTATTATATATAATTATATATATATATTTATATATTATAGATTATATATATATTTTACCCAAAATTAAGTTGTGATAATAAATTTGTAGAACCGGGAACCACACTTTGTTACAACTTCGAAAATGTTGATAAATAATGGCGAAGCTCCTATCCTTTGTTCGAAAGTCCCTGTAATTCATTCTTGTATTTAAATTAACTGAGTGAACACTACCAATACATGAATGCGAATCAAGCTCGTGTATCGAAAGTCTAGGTATCGATTCTTTGAAAGAAGAGAGAAACTCTAGACTAGAAGAACAACGGCAAACATGAAAATAAAGATCCTGAAAAGTGCTGAAATTATTAGTGTCTTACCTGGTCGTATGAACTATTCCAGATGGTGCAGATCCAGGCCAATCACTGTACCAGTGGTGGCGTCAACAGCCTCAGACACACAAAAGAATATGTTCACAAATTAAGTATTCTAAAATCGAAGAATAATTAAGTGAATCTCAATAAATAATAATTGAAATGCTCGTATTTAAAATTAGAAATACTGTAATCAAAAGTCAAGATTCATGAACTTTGCTTTATAATATGAGTATAATACTTATAA
>JABUQX010127279.1:0-25837 GCA_015478945.1 Trachelipus rathkii | reverse complement strand
AAGTTGTCCCCTTGAAAATATCAATAAAATTTCCCTGAGTAAAAATCTTTCATCATTTACACAGTTTGAGCTTACCCACGAATTGCCCTCAAAAGTTGTTCTAGGTTGGTGAATATATATTAAAGAAATAGCACCCATTTTATTCGCCCTCTCTTATTTGAGAAGTCACTTGTCGCTGACTGCGCTACATCTGGGGCTGGGGAGCCCGTGGACCCCCGTACCAACCCTCTTCACCTACTGGAATAACGCGGTTTGCAGTTTCCATCAAATAAGTTAGAGACTAATAATCTCGAACCTCCCCCCACTTATCCCCAAAACTCCTTTCCTTAGACTACTCCTCTCTTTTGCCTACCTTCACCTTTTCTAAACAAAGGTAAAGCAGTTCTCATTAATTTTGCTAAAGATCACCTCAATCCATTATTTCTTTCACACGGTAAAGCAAGGTGCCATGCTCCTCCCGCCATGATTTTAACTTAGTATTGAAAACCCCACACTTGTTTCGGTTTGGCTCCTCCTTCCGCTTTTTTTCCAGCCACCCTTCTTTCTTGGTCGCGAAACTCCTTTGCCACCCCTCCCTTTGTTTTTTTTTCCCCAAACTTATTTAATTTCTACCTCCCACCTTCATAACCCCATGATTTCTAATTAAGTCAAGCTAGATAGATTGTTTGTTTTTTCTACGCGCTAAAAGCACCACTCAGGGAGTTGGAGTGTTCGTAATGTGTATTTTATTTTTTCCACTGCCCGTCCTTGAAAAGAATCCTGTAAAGCTGAGAGTTGGTACCTTCTAAAACAGATCTGTAATCAATTGATCCTTTCAGTGATTTGGAAGCACTGACTAATAAATGTTCACCAGTACCGTTATATTCCGAAAACAGGAAAGCCAGCTTCTAGAACTTTACTAGACTATCTGACCTCCAAGTTTATCTAACTTGTATTCTTATATAAGATCTTTGACACACCTTACTCAAACTCTCATTTCTTTATAGATTCATACTGGAATCTTCATTAGTTTATACTTTCCTGAGATTCCGCTACAGTACGGACTTTCGGATCTAAACTCGGAAGAGTCTAACTTAAGTCGATATTCTATATTTATCCTAAATTCTAACTGTATATTATATGGTTATTATACACCGCCCTTAAGGAACTACGGGGGAGAACTTGGGTAAAATAAGTAGAGAGGCAGTCATTGATCATAATAATCCAATAATATAGCATTTGACACGTGCTATAGCTAGTAAAGGTCAAATCGTCGTCACTTATAGCTACTCCAATAAGCTCCGTTCCTTTATGGGTTTACGCTCCTTACTCTTTGAGACTTAATTATGTCTATAGTTACTTTCTCAACATGCAAGCTAACACATATTATATATCGGGCTGGTTGAGGAGGCGAAATACATTTAGACAATTCTCGAGAGACGGTCGCTTGGATGCACATCAACTTTATCTTATAACTCTCACGGAGATCAACAACTTGTCGGGGATCTGGCCTATATTTCACTCTTTCTGAAACACATGTTTGGTTGCATCCGTACATGTTTCATTCACTCTACTAGTCCCTTCTTCCTCTAACATTAATAATTTAAATTCTCATCAGCTTTTTCTGCATCCTCTTTAAAATTTGGATGTAAAAAAACTTCTGTACTCAACAATCCTCTATCTGACTAATCTATTCTTATAATCTAATCATTTCATCTTTCTCGCATGCACACCCGATGTTTACCCCAATTCGCACCCCTTGCCTTCAATTCCAAGCTCGCTATTTCAATTCTGCTTTCTCTCCTCTTTTGAGCACTTTTGAGAAATCGTGTCCCCTCCTTGATCGTTGCGGGGGTCCTTTTCCGCGGATTTCTATCTTCCCTTTCCTTACGTAAACGTATACTGGGATGAGCTGCAGATCTTGGCATTTGAATGGTTACGTCCCTCGGGATGCGTTCCGACGATAAGGTGGGAAGCGTGAGAATCGCTGCAGGGTAAGCTACGAATTTTCATTCTTCTTTCCGACTAAATATGCATAATTCTCTCTCTATCAATTATATCTCCCAGGTTGCACTGCTATTTCGTGCTTGATCCCCACATCTTTGGCAAAATTCAGGCAGAGAAACCAGTGCGTATCAGAGTTGAAAAATTGCCTCGAGATCCTATCCCACTTCCTGCTTCAATTTGCTACATAATTCTTCTCTCTTAAAACCCACTCCTTTCTCAAACGTTTCCTATCTCTTTTCGAACCGGTTCTCCTAGATACGAGTCTCATTTCCTCCGCCGTTTGACAATTATATTAAACATCTCCCTTGGCGCTTAAACATAAAAGCACAGAAATGTCTTCGTGATACTCCTTCCATCGAACGAGCAAACGAGTGCGGCGTAGTGGCGGCCTGCAACAGAAAACGTGGAAAAGTGGCGCCTAAACTCTGTTCCTAGTAACTGCCGAACTTCTTCCTTTTACTCGTCTTCTCACAAATTTCTTTTCTCCTGGCCTCTTTGCAAAAAGCTACATGCCATGGGCCTCATACGCCTTCTAGTATGGGTACTACGAACTCTCCTTCCAGATATTACAAATGGGGGGACCATGCTGGTTGTTACCGTGTTTCCTGCCGTACTCAACCGAGGTCCTGTTGTCTAATAGGTACCACATAATGTCATTCCTCTAGAAAATCTGGCGTTACCGTATTAAATGAGCTTCACACGTGACCTGCGCTCATCGCTAGCGCGTTGGTGAATAATGGTCGCGTCGCTAATTTAACTCTCGTTCTTCTCCTATTAGGAGATCTGCCGCCTCCTCGGTGATCGCTGCAGCGGCCAGGCTTGTCAATCAGCATGCGCCCAGAGAACCGGAACCCCGCATTTACGCCACTTTGTGTATTGCCTCATCCCGTGCCTCCTTCTCTCTACCCACCCCCCTACTCAGGTTGTCCACCTTATTGTCTCACGAGCAATGCCTCAGAGACTGTTAGCATTTCGACAAAGGTGGCGTGTGCATGTCTGCGCATGATCTTTGTGCTTGGGGGGCTTTACTCTAGAACTATGATGCTTAACGGACGTCCAGAGAGGCTCGGTTAGCCTCCCCCGGAATCGAGTTGCTGCAATCCATTCTTTTCCGGTCACCCTCCCCCCTTCAATGGTTTCTTGTTGAGCGGTATACGTGCGAAGTCTGTCGCCGATGCGCTTTTCCTGCGTGCGTTTTCTGCTCATCTCCTGCCTTGGAAATTCCATCTCTCCCACCTTCGTCGTTCCTCCTCTAACAAAGCTCTTGACGTTCTGATGCTTAATATTCTGCTTCTTAAGATGTTCACATTAAGCACTAGAATTCAGTTTTCTCCTGAGTGTTAGGGGACATTCCATGCGACAACATGTCTGCCTAACACAATTCCCGACAATAAACAAGAAGCCCCGGCTTTCTGATCTCTTGCAGATAGGGACTAGCACGTCCACCGAGTAACGTGCAGTTGGTGCGTGTCTTTGACTACTGTCAATGTTTACTAATCAAATAAAAGTAGCTTTTGCTAATCTTCTCAACCTCATCAACTCTCCCATATCCCACCTTAGTATATATTTCGGCATTATGATAATAAGTTGATTGTTCCTCAAATCGCGCATAGCCACAGATACACGCACGCTTCATCACCGGTGACAATGAGTACCAACTGAGAGCTGGAGTTTTACATCCTCCTATCTTACCCGATTTTTTTTGTTCATGTCAATTTAATTACTCCCGCTCCTTAGAAACGTAGCGGCGCAAAGTTCTTATGGACTGTTTGGTGAACTCGATGTCGGATGAAAAATTGAAGACATACATTTGGCTCTAAATATCCAGGTTTGATTCCTTATATCACGAGTGTTGCTATATAAAAGACATACCCTGAATCCCACTTTAGTTCCCAGGTGCACCTCTGCTGCAACCCCCACCGTTGCCTCTTATATGCTGTTATTTCTTTTCCTTCCTCTAAAATATTGATCAGCCTTGCTTGACTTTTATTTCTGCCTCTTATCATTTTTCAAGGAATCTTATCAAAATCGGCTATCAATAATTCGGCTTTCTGAGTCAGAGTTTTCGGAATGATGGCTCGCATCTAGAGTAAAAGTTTTGCCGGTTGTCCTGCCTCTTTCATTCGTCCCTTTTAATCCTTGTCATCGGAGAGACCTAGATATAGAAGTATTGAATAAAAGTATATTTTTACTTACAGGAAGGTCGTGGTGTAAGTGGTATCTCGATGGGGATAGCCCCTCTTTTATACATTACTCGCTAACGTGTATCCTATGGTCTATCTACTGTTATTTATCGGAGAAAATATCTGGGTATGAGAAGATTAGCAGATTGCCGCATGGCAAATTCCTTTAAACCCTATACCTTTTCATCACCCCATATCTTTTTGCCGAATAACTATTCTCGAACGACATGCTAGGTGCCAGTTTCATCCCATAGTCAATTGGATTTAATTCCTGCTTCCCTGCTCCTGGTGTTACACTTCTCGAAAACTTCGCTCCCATGCGGCAGATCATTGACACTACATAGTGGCATTCGACTTTTCTATTCTTCTCGTTACTCGCCTTGAATCTTCATGGAGCCATATCATAATTTTTCGGGTTCGTTGTGGTGGCCATCGTTCCTACCAGTATTGTTGGAACCACATTGGGGATATATTTCGCCAATTTTCTCCTACCTATAAGCATAACCTCTCCAAATACGATTATGCTACAGAGAATTCTAGTACGCCTAAGAACACCTCGTCTACCAATACTACTGCTTTCTAGATACCTTTCCTAGTATCCGAATTTGGTGTAAAACGTTCGTGGCATCATTCCTCATGACCACGTATCGACCCGATACAGAAAATTATAAGATCAACACCTACCACTACGGCATTATTCGAACACAACTAATGATCTGAACCTAAAAAAAAGTGGTTCTTTTACGCAAAAACTGACATCACTCAGACTGGGTGCAATTTGCCCTTTTAAACATAGGTTTACTGTGCATACCTTTATCTCATAAAGAAATATCTTAAGGTGGTACTGAAGAATTAATACAAATAAATATTAAGTTTGGGTCTCACCTTCAAAGTTATTAGTTTAAGAACCTGTCGATAGTGCATACACGACTAGCTTATGTAGTTAAATTCATATGCGTTACTTATCTTCAAAGATTTTATACTCTTATCATATACCTATCAGCTTATATTAAAGTGAGGGGTATACCTATCATCCCGCTCTTTTTAGTTAATGATAATAGTATGACGGTATTACTTAGGGCTCTTACCTCATTACCATTAATATAGATTCTGTTGTATGGAGTAGGTCACTTACTGGGATCTAATCACATAAAACCAGCGGCTTTATTGGGAGAACATTGGTCCTCAAGTCCCAAAAGTGACCAGAAGGCTTAAAAAATAGAACTGTTTTACCTTGTTAACTTTACCAGTATATCTACTTATATGATCCTATTCTTAGTAATCCTTATTATTAGCCCGGCCTGACTAGTATAAAATGGTATTGATCGCTTTATATCTCTTTTCCTATAGGTTTACTAATCTAGTTAATAGTATATATATATATATATATCAGTACTATATATATATATATATAATATATATATTATATATATATCTATAGCAGCGCCAGTGGTTTAGAGTCATCACCGAGTGGAACTTAATCACTCGCATACTGTACCCCACCTTTTATTATCTAGTCTACGGGATTCCATCCCCGTTAAAAAACTAGTGAGGTTGGGCGTGATAAAATAATTCTGGCTAAGCTAACTTAGGTAGTTGTTTCTTTAAGTGCTATTGAGACACTCCTATAGTTATAAGATCTTATTAAATAGTGTACAGAATGAGCATACTTTCCATACCTCTTAGAGGTGTCAGCATGCCGGGCGTGACGTACTACCTCTTTCCCTACCTTTATCCCTGCCACACAAATGAGTCTGTAATGCATATGTGGACACACTATATCTTCTTCTTCCATCTTTCTCGATGTGCTATCGCCCTAAACATTGAATTTAAAAATACTCAACACTGGTCGATGCTATGTCGAAAATAAACAATTAACAAACACTATGATCTGGCATACTGCGTACAGATGAAATATCAGCCCTGCGGTACTATATTTCTGCGTATTAAAAATATTAAATCTAATTAGCATAATAATCATATTGACATCTATAAAAAATTTAATATTTGGTACTTTTGTATATCTATTGTGAGGCTCCGGTGTAAAACACCCTACTCCCTTTGATTATAGGGGACTATTATACATCACCAGTGTTCGAAATAAGTAGGGTTGGATTCGCTATGGAGGCTAGAGAGCTCGACCAAAGACTCATAACACAAAGAAAATGAGCATAAACGAAAAAAAATAGTAATAAATTTCACGATTGGAGTGTAACCGCATATTATTAAGAGTTACCAATCATTTAAAAATAATGGCATATCCAGATAAAGGGATGACTTTATCGCATATCGCGTGAAAACCTAAAATAAAAAAAGATATCAACAAGAATTGGAGAACGCTCTTAATTATCAGTCACTCACCTATGGTCTAAACATGTCAACTGATTAGTGAGTTAGAATTAGGAGGACTATATTTTCAAGTAACAAATATAACACTATAATTAATGAGGAATGATTAAATGAAGGATTATTGATTTTATGTATATACTTTATTAGAATAAGATTCAGGTATTAAATATATTGTAACATTGAGCACGTAATCTCATCTATTCACACTCAAAGGAAATCGTCATAACGTCATTTATTAATAATCTATTATATAATAAATTAATTATATCTATTACAATATAAGGCGTGTGATTATATTATATGATAGATATCACATCTTTATAATATAATATTATAAGTGAAGCGATAATATATAATATTAATCAAGTAAAAAACGTGAAAGAGGAAACAGATACACTCTATTCTTTATATTGGGATGCATAAATAGAATATATATTTCTCTTAATATATATAAATATTGCATAAATATTAATGATTATGTTTTCTACAGAAGTATTCTTTGATGAAGTATTAAAGTTACAGTATGAAGAATGTGCATCTGTAGAAATAATAACATATAGTGGAGTTAATGTATCTATTGTCACTAATGTAACTAAGGTAATAAGTAGATAATCCTTATCTATATGTGGTGGCATTAGAAAATGGTCACTAAAGGTTTACCCATTATAATTCTAATCTAGGGGACTTGGCCCAAAGGCAAAATTTATCAGGTTCCATCCGCTCTCTTTATCATCTCGATAGAGTCAGAAGCGTATTTTTAGTGGGTAAGGCTTGGGAAATTCGTTATAACACCTTTATTTACCACAATAATAAGGAACAGGACTCTCGCATAAGGAAATATCTAGTTGAAATAAGCTTCATAAGTTTTTCAGCTAAATAGCATCTACAGAAATTTGATGAAATACTTAGTTTGAATTATGGTATTGGGTAGTGAGAACCAATCATCAGTATTGTTACTATATTGACCTAAAGGGCAGTATATACGTATATTATCTTATCATCATATAATACGATATTCATCATTATGAGTATTACATTGTTTAGATAGATAATTTAGTACAGTTTATATTTTTAATTATTTATTATTTTTATGTATATACTTTTATTCAGTACAGTATATATTGAATGATTCTTATATGACTTCATATCAATATTAGATATTTTTATATCTATATATATATAGATATTTTATATATGAGCTAGTTTAAAAGATATACTTACTTTGAATAATAAATATTGTAATAATTATCTGAAGATTATAAACACAATACGTATAAGCATAGTAGGTCTAAAACTATGTTATCATAACTTAACTATAGATAACTAGAAACTTATATATATAAATGAAATATTTTGTTAAAGTGTGGAGCGTAACAGACTATCGAAAGCTTTTATTTAATATTATTATAATTATTGCGAACTTTCATTTTAAGCTAATCTACACTTATATAAGATACTTAATATTATAAATTATATAATAATATAATATATATATACTATTTGGCCACACACACATATATTTATATACAGCACATGATATAATATGAAAATGAAATCTGAAGAATAAATGAATGAAAAAGTTATGGTTTTGTTAACTAAGTGGAAAATGCCTAAATTCTCTGAGATTTAGGCGGTATATAAAGTAATACAAGTTCGGCTAATGCATACATTAGTTCTAATTTCATATTTAAATTTGAATATTCATTCAGATATAATATAGTTTATATTATTATAATTTTGTTGAAATATAATAAAATATATATTGTCAAATACGGGATAATAGGTATATTAAAGAATGGTTTATGCTTGGTATCTTAAATTTAACTAGAGGAGGAATGGGGAGGGCCATGACTCTATGATACAAATCGAGCAGGTAAGTATTGCTTGGTGACGTTGAGCCGGGGCAAACCGCGGTATCGGTTTCAACTCCTCACGATGAATCTATTGAGATGAGAAGCTACGAGAGACACAATATATATTCTACTATAGAGAGTGGGAAAATCTATAATATCTAGCTTATTTAAATACTCATGTTTAATAGAAGCTTAATGTATATAGAAATAAAAAGTTATGTGTTAATTACAGCATGGAATCTTCTTTTTTGCACTTTAATTAAGGTTCACATTTGTAAACATAATATCATTCATAGCCATTATATTCAATGGATTGCATGCTTGCTGAATTAATAAAAGACAATTTGTTAGTACTAAAAAAATACTATAGTAATAAGAAAAAGATACAAAAGAATCTCAAAAATTCTAAAAATATAATCCCCAACCAATCACGCTATGGTCTAAGGAGTATTAAAATGAGCTTATAACCCGGTTATCCTGGAAGTGCTTGAAATGATGGTTTACTGTTTTTAATTATTATAATAAAGTAATATTTTAATATATTTCTCATAAATCATTTTATCATTGTTTTTTTTCTATAAGGATATTATTACTAATTTTATATAAATTTAAATATTAAATTAAGACCTCAATTGTGTTCATAATAAATAAGAAATAAAAAATAAGTAAGATAATATAATAAAATAATATACATTTACAAAAATTAATATAAAATATTAACCTAAACCTACCGAATTACTAAGCTTATTTTTGAGAGCTTAATATAATAAATATTTAAAAAATATTTAATTTTAAACGCCATCTGTATAAGATATGAAAATAATATTAGAGGTTATCCTGATCCAATCAAATAATATAGAAAGATCAGGAAAAGAAGGTTGAAGTAGATCGAGTTTTTTCGATGAGTTAATATTCCTTGTGTGTGACAGTATTCCCCTGCAATTCTAGAGATACCTCCAAATAGATTCGCTGTTTTTTTTAATTCACAAATTCGATTTAACACCAAGTAAGATTAATTTTTTCTAAAATTTATTGAAAAAATATTATCAGATCCGCCGCTGTTGGCAAAAAAGAACACAACCACACTTATAGGAAAACTTACAAAAATTGCAAAAAAATAAAATTAAAAACCTGAAATTCCAATATTATCGGAACATATTGTATGATATTTAGAATATCAAAATCAAAATCACAAGATAGGGCCTTTGCTCTATGCTCGGGAAATAACTCACAGATGAAAAAGAAAAAACAGAAATATTTGTGATCCTAAGAATAAGCAGAAAGCGTTCAGTTTACCGATAACGATGTAGGTTTCCTCCACGAAAGCGAGTGCGAAAACACACTTCAGGCAGATTTCTCGGACCTGCCTAGATCTCTTGCACCTTCAAATCTCAGGTTACATTTTGGGAAAGGAAAAGTATTTTTGTGCTCAATCTGCTAAGCTTCCAATAGTTGACTTTAGCCAGTGCTGGGCGCATTCATTAAATATATTAAACACAATTTGTATCTCCAAATTTTTTAGACGTTTCGTACATTGTAGTATTTTTACAGTCTTACATGCAAACCGTTTTTTGCTGGCATGTTAAGCAGTAGTGTAGAGTAGAGTACCTGTACTGTAATAAAATAAATATCCTACTACATGCTAACTAGTCAACAAAATGTTTAGTAATCGCTGACTTCTGGCTAGAATAACCGATCTGGTATCTACAACGCTTTTTGCTTCGGGTCTTAATTCATCATCAACATCAATAAAACCAATTAATATTGTTTTCAACAAGGTAAATATTATGCGTGTCATCGTTTGTTTGCCTGCTGTTTTAAGATCCACGCGAAAATCGCCCTATAACGCGGGGGTAGGAACGGCCTACCCCGGGTTCCTACGTCAGTGACGATGTATAGGGCAGTCAATTGTTCATGACTTTATTGTTCTTATGCATACTCATAACTGTGTTAACATGACAAATCAATTACTGAATTGTATTAAGAGAGACATTTGAAAAAAGTAGAAAGTCCCGGTTAGTTCCGGCCGGAAGCAGTTCCGGCTGTTGAACCTGGAAATTCCAAAAAATCGAGGTTCCGGTACATCCCTAATATACTATAAATATATACTATATATATAGTATTATTATAATATATTAATATATATATATTAATTAATATTATAAATAATAATATATATATAATGAAGAGTAAGTTATTGTATTATAATTTAATTATTAAAAACAGAGTAAGGCGTCCCTATTATTTTAAATTTTATTTATTTTTTTTATGGTTCCTAATAAAAAATTTACTTACCTTACCTATAAAAAGTTTTTTTTGAATAAAATATATTTATCTATAATTATTAAAAAAAAATATATATATATATAATATATATAATATATATATATATATATATTATATATATATATTATATCATAATATATATATATTATAATATTATATATATATATATGAATTAAATATTATAATATATATATATTTATATATTAATATATATTTCATAACATAATATTAATAATTTGAAATATTATGAATCTATAAAATAAAATCAAATAAAACACTAATTGCTTTACAATATATATATAAATCTGCTCCATAAATTATATTTTATATATATTTTAATAATACTTATACTTATAGTATATTAATAATAATGCGTAGGGAATATAATAACATATGATATAGTATTATCTATATAATTAATTTATATATTATATATATATATATAATATATATTATATATATATTGGGAGCAAGGGGGGGGCGGATTATAAAATAAGAAGAAACCAAAATAGCTACCAAAATATGATGACAGGGCACTAGATTGGACCTTTACAAAAAAAGGTATTCATTATAATATTTAACTTGGGGGTAATATTATTGTTTTAAAAATTACTATACATAATCTATTACGATTGTCAGGGTGTACAATATAGGAATAGCTAACCAGCTTCAACATAACATCCGCTGATGTCTCAAAAGGCAAGGGGAAGTTGCAACAGTAATATAACATGTCTTAATTTCAAATAAATAAAGTGACTTTTGGCAATTTTAAAACGTGTATAAACATAAAATTTTAATCGGTTAATCACTTTATATTTGTTAACCACAAAAGAAGTCTTTACCATAGATAAATATAATATATCACTTAATTGTAAACACCTTTCTCTGCGCTCTAAGTAGGGGATATACATATGGCAACACCGAGCAGACACACAATGACATTTGGAGGAGGGTCAATTCGCCATTCTCTACCTGGTGACGATGCTTTTAACCATAGAACCGAAATTACAAATAAAACACAATTTAATTTAGTAAACACGATGAAACACGCAATATATAGGTCTTTTTTACATGAAAACTATGTCCACAGAGATTTTTACTACATTGGAAAAAAATATAAAACATAGAAACAATTTATTACATTCAGATAACATTACTACAGTTAACCTCTTTACAAAATATTAAAAAAGAACACTCCAACTATTACAAAAATATGCACACTAAAAAAATAATTAAATTGTTTTTATAGACATAGAAGCGACAGTGACAGTTGGTAATTGTGAACACTTTGATTTAACAACGTATTATCAAGAATATTTAACATATTATAATTTTACTATTTAATTTCAATTATTTCTTAAATAAAGTTTAAACGTTAACATTCCCAGACACCCTAAATAATTAATAAAAATGAATGAATCCACTTATTCGTTATTAATATGATAAGCACAAATGTATATTGAATAATCACTATGTAATCAAGCCGAATAAATTGGTGATTCTGTAACAATTGAGAACTTCGTTCAAACAAATCTCATTATGCATCACTTTTACTAAAATAGAATGTCGAGAAAACATAAACAATGCATTATAACAATGTGAAGCTTCAAACATTATATTCTTACAAATATTAATATATTCATCACATTAATTATACGTCAATTTATTATGGCAAAACGAAATACATAATAAATGCGTAGTATCACTTTATAACAGTTAAAAATATCAATAAATAATAAAATAATAAATTAATAATTTAATAATATAAGTATAATAAGGTATATAATATAGACATATTTATTCTCACAGTTTTTGTGTGACCATCCATCAAACTTAGAATTCTTCAAAAAGTAGTCTTCGCACTACGCCAGTTTTCGCCCCATTGGCTGTCATTAGATATCTCTCATGATACAACCATATTTACAAAAATTTCGGACGGTGACCGCCTACAATCCTACATACGATTATAGAATTAAACAATAAAGAGAAATGATTGCAATGGCAATGTTGGGTCCCATTTTACATTACAATATCCTATGAAGCAATAGTCTTATATATTACGTGTATACATTGAGAGTATATTTACTTTTGATTGGTCCCTTACTTAGTTGAAGCAAAATTGTACTGATTTGCTCGATTAATGGTTATCCCGAGGCGGTTGATTTAAACAATTGGTCATTCACTCATGTGCTCCTTACTAGCTGTAGAGACTTATATTCTGATAAGTGTTGATCTAGATGTGTTGTCAGCATAGACATTTTTTTGACAATTCTGTTTTAATTGGCTTCATTGACGCACTATTCATTATCACCATAAAGTGGATTGTATAGGGACAACCATGAATTTCATCTGTATAGACCCAGTCAACTAATTTAGCAAGAGAGTCGGGTTGTTTATTTTGCGCCTGGCCACATAAGCTTTGTTTTGTTTTATTGAAGGCCATCAAAATCTTGGACTTTCAACAACAAAATATAAATCAGTCTTTTATGAGTTCTTTTTTCATTCTTTTATTTTTTTGTTTGTGTGTACCATCTTTCGGCATGGCTATCTTCTTCTGTGATATTACCACTACAATAGTCTTCTTTTTGATACACCTTCACTACCAGACCTTACAACCCTCTTTCTTCTCTAGCTTCGTTTCTCCGGCGTGTTCCTTTTCTCTCTTACACTTGTGGGGAATATATACTTCAAGGTATGGGTATCACAAATAATTTCTTGTGGGTTTCTGTGTCTTCTTTTGGAAATCAACTCTTCATCCCTTTTGCCCCCACTTCCTCTCATCTTCCTTGCAAAAACAAAATTTCACACTATGGCGGTACTCTTTCATTTGCAGTGTGACTTCTAAATAAATTTTGTTCACTTTAAATTTTTACTTATTAGCTATTTTCTATCATTAAGTTCTTTCACATTATTCTTTTTTTCAGTTTTTTCTTCTCTGTATGACATGTTTTCTTGGCCTAGATTTCACTATATCTCTGCAAGGGGGATGCTAATTTTGTTTCATCTTACCTCTCTTTGGCATATTTCTCATATTTTTCTTTATTTATTTATCCCCTCACAAAACTTTTCCAGGGCTGGGGGCTGATGTTTTCTCTAACTACCGCTTTTTTCAATCTAGTATATTCGGTTTTCAAACCTTTGCATATTGGATGAAAAAAGTGCTAACATCAGGTTATAATACCTAACATTTTAAGGAACTGGGATCTGGTTACTCACTTCATTTTTCTTTTCAAATTGGCCATCTCTGCGGGGGCGTACTCATCGAAAATTTAATTTTTTATTTCAATTATAATCAAAGTTCATAATAATTCTAAGGCTGATTGATTAGTTATTAACTTTGTTGTTACAAATAGCCCTTATTATTCCTTCCTCAGACTTGTGGGAAATACTAAGTTTATCATAGGTTTTATTCGAGTAGTCCATTTTGGCCTTCATTTACAAACACTGTTCTAACTTAAATTTCCTCATAAGAACGATACATGAGTGGAATAATCAGTGATCTGGGCCCATGTTAATAAATTTACTGGAGGATCGACTCTTCACTTTCCTCCCTGGGGGCGTTCCGGCATAACCGTCGCAAACTTTCTTTATACACTTACATTTACTATTTAAACTTTCTTTCTTCATTATGAGTAATCATGTTCAGCATCTTGTAACTTTGGTTTTATTCTTTGTAAAGAGATCTATATAGCTTCGGGTCGTTACGTTAAATTCACTTCTTGAACCTCTCATCTACCATGGGATTAATACATCTATCGTCTATTCACCACCAAGCTTACAACACTGAATCATTATTCTCTCGTAGCGGTAACTTTTGACGTGGTGACTTTCTAAATGTCACCAAGTGCCTCTATCACTCTATTCTGTCATCATATTACATATCCAAGAATTTGAACGCAGCATACTATGATATCTCTGTTTTACTAATTACAGACACTATTTTTTCGTGGTCTTCATTACCTTACCATTATTAGGGATGATATTTTGAACTATAATTCTTGTCACTCTTGTCTAGTTTCTTGAACACATTATTTAAATTATGAAAATTTAGGGAAATATTTAATATTCTCATTTTCATGTACCGAGTTCTCTATTTTTCAGGTGAACATTTTGCAAATCCAGTTCGATACAACATTTTAGTGAATGGGTTCTGGATGTGCATTCTGTCGACCCTCTATCCTTACGATTGATGCATAAACGAAATATGTGTGTACTGTTACGGTTTCCCTCTGTAAGACTCACTCATTCCAAGATGTAAATGTGCGTCCATTTACTAATATATTTGGCATGGGCATATTTGGTTTGGTCTTGGTTCTTCCTGTGCTAACGGTAACCTTATATATCTGTCATAGCGTCCTCAGCGATGGGCGACGCAGCAAATAACTTCTATGTTTATGCCCGACCTCTACTTTACGAGGCCTCGACCCGCGGGCGCGGCGGAGTCTGGCAGCGAGATTGGCTGAGCATCAGAGCTAGTGATCCTTTCAGCATTCCGATTACAAATCATATACACAACCTCCGGCAATATGGCTGCGGTTGTTCTCCTACGTAATAGTTATCCACATCAATATTTGCAGCGGAGCTCGATCACCGGTACCGTCCAACAAACAGTATTTTCTGTTGTTTCCAACATAAACACTTTCGACACAACTTTACCGCACAACCATATACTTACATCAGCTTCTCGGAGGGTTTTGACTTAAAGCCATTCACCGTCCCATACGTTACAGGTAGGTGTGACGTTTCCCGTCATTTTTCACCTTTCATTATTTACATTCAGGAGCTTCGGCTCTTCACTTGAGTAGAGTAGTGTAGGGCTTCGTTGCCGTTATCAGAGACTCCGGACGCTCTCGTGCCTGCTTTGTTCTTCTTTTTGGTCTTCCCTGATTGTTTTGGTCCCCTAGTAGCTATTGTTGATAAATCGGAGGGCTCGACAATCCCTTGAGAAGATGCCCTCTCACTTTGACACTTAGCACGTGGGCACTTGCTCTCGGCTCACTGCTACTTGGACATAGTTCTGTCTGTCGGCCACTCCCAACTCCATCGCTGCTTTCATTGTGAGTTGCTCTCGATGGCATGTGGTGTGCTACTTTTCTGATTACCATTCATAGAGTAACCATTATTTTGATCTAAATTATTATTTATCTATATGTGTGCTTTTCTCAACGTGAGTTGTGACTTTTTTGTGCGTGACTGTGATCTCCGTGCGTGCACTGTTAGTACTAGTTTTCGTCATGCTGCTAATAGTTCTCAGAGCTATCTACTATCTTGTCCATAATTTCGTTCCTCTTTTCAAAATAGGAATAAGAGGTGCACTTGTACCATACATAAATACGTGTCAACAGACAACAAGTTTATAATGCCCTTAGCGGTCATTTCGACGTTCGCCGCGATTATCCATTTCTTCAAAGAATCGACGATCCTCCTCATATATTCTCTTGGGTTGTCGTCCTCAACCGGGCGTATATTCTTATACCTAGTGCGGTATCCACCTTCTGTTAGGTTATACCTAACCAACAACGCTCTCTTTAAACTCTCATAGTTTTTAACTCTTCCACTGAGAAACTATTGTACACCCCAACTGTTTTTCCAGTTAAGAAGGATCCCAACGCAAATGCGTACTTCTCTCTCGGTACATCATGGAACACAGCCATTTTCTCAAAGTATAACAAATATTCCTCTATGTCAATATTTTCTTCATCGAAGAAAGGGATCTTCATTCTGGGGTACCAATTGGCATTGGGAGCGCTATGAGTATTCTGAGTACTCTGTAAAATCGTTGCAGCATTTTGCTGACGTTCATCTTCTTCCAGCGCTAACCTGTCTTTTCTCTAATGCAGCAGGCTTCTTATCGGAAAACCCAAGTGACTTGCACATTTCTAAAACGCAGCTTAGGATGTGCCTAGTTAATAATTTGTTGAATATACAAAACCAATTACAAAGATATATTGTTCATAACAGCGTCACTTTCAACCGCACCGAATCACAATCCCGTTTTCATAACCAAAAATTTCGGAAATTTGCTTTCACTGATAGCTGCTATGAAAACAGTTTCTTAACCGCAAATGACTAATATATATTATTAATTATATATAATATCTTATAATATATATATAGTTAATAGTAATATATATAAACTATATAATATATTATATTATATTATTATATATATATATATATTTTATGATAGTATATATATATATTATATATATTATATATATATGGTACATATATATATATTAAATATATATTATATATATATATATATATATAAATTTATATATATATATATATATATACATATTATATATATATAATATATATTTATTATCTAATTATAATATATATATAATACTATATTTATTATATATATATATATATATATATTATATATAACTAGTTCTTACAATTCTGCAATAAAATTTGACAAATCTTAGACGGGGGAACCAGTGTTTTAACCCTATCGAACTCAGAACGAGAGGAAGTTGTGGGAAATCTCTGGGAAAGTCGGCAAAACTCTCGTCGCGGTCCGTTATTTTGCCAAAACTTTATACGCCTTACTAAACAATTATAATAGAATATATATGAATATATATATATATCTTTTATATATATAGGTATTATTGGTACTACAGAGCACTGATATATTAGATTAGGCCGAAATAATGGTCAGGGTGTTTCATCTAGTTCCAAACGATCAATTTGGGTGCGCAATACCTAGTTTGTTACAACGAAGCAGATACGGCAGAAGCAAAATCAAAATACTTTTTAACTTCACAAAGCCATAGTCTAACGACTATACTGACGTTAAAAAAAAACAATAAATATACTTATATCATATATCACCACTGAGATTATAGTACATACACTTGAACCACCTGTTCTGGGCACAGGTTTTAACTAAACGACTGTACTAAGCTTGAGCTTAGAAATTCAATTAAAGATAGCAAAAGTAACTTCAGCTACAAGGCACTTCACTTATAAGACAGCATCTGCAATTCTGAATAAGATTCCCAGACGGAATACCAAATTTATTAATGTATTCCTGAAGAGGTATATTATCTCTATTTATTAATAAGTTCCGGACGGCTATTCCCCAAATATTATGTAGGGTGAGTGGTTAACCAGATATTAAATTATTTGCATAACTTCATTTCGAACTGATGACAAATCTCTTGGCCAGGCCCCGTGACAATCCATCGAACTAGACACCCTTTATTAGATTCTCAAACTGTATTGGGTAACAGTATGCGTCAGGCCTACTGTTAAGTGATGCTTTCGTGCCTGTGTGCAATATTGCAGGGTGCAATCAATACTTACAACTCACCATTATCCTTTTAAGAGACTCCTTCAAGTGAACAGTTTGAACCGAGTTGTTTGATATTCTATGTGGAAAACAGTTAGCATCAATACTTTCTCTTATCGAGAGAATGAACCTTTTGTGTATCAATCTTATCAATCACGAAAAACCTAGTCTTTTAAGACTTAAAGCATAGCTAATTGAATTTATTGATAAAGAAAGTAAATACGTTTGGAAACACTCAAGAAAACCAGTTAGTATATGTTAAATAGTTTTAACTAAAAAAATAAATAAAACGTACTGCTTACAAACTAGATTTTATAAGTCCATGAACATGTAGTCGAATGTGCCCGTGGTATTCGCATACACTGCGCACTGCCACACTAATAGAATCTTCATACTATCAATCGTTATATTTTCCCATATAATATATATATACTTCAAACATCTAACGGTTTTATTTCCTGATAAGTGTAGCCGGCTTGTCCCGTCTGGTATCTCGCATCATGCGACGGATATATAGAAGCCAAAAAAGTACTTAACTACTGCAACTATTATTATTATAATAGTGGTAGTGATGAAAATATTGATATTAAATTAGTTATGCTCCTAAAAGAAGTAATAAATCGAAATTAATCAAACATGCTAATGCTTTAACTAATATTTTATTAAATATTACACAATAATATATAGTATATTATAATATTATACTATAGATATAATAACTTGATGTTAACGATATCATATAAATATGAACACCAAATATTACCTAGCAGAAAATATTATAGACAGATTGGACTTGTACAAGACAGATATGTTAGAAAAGTTTGCATGTTAGTTAAATTAAAAGTTTGTATACATCACTTAAAACATCTCGATTTGTCAGTGTGAACAAATGAATGCAAAACCAGCTGATCAAATAACAGCTGAAGTCTTAAAGCAAAGAGTTGCGTTTAAATATTCAAGATAAATGTAATTTCAAATAAATAAATGTGAGCTATTAGCAGTGCTGGTCAAGAAAAATAAAATTTTAATCGGTAAACACTTTATATTTGTTAACACCACAAAAGAATCTTTCCCATATTAAATAAATAATCAGATGAATAAACAACCTACCTTCTAGTCGATAATATAGCAGAACAACCGCAGCACCACGAATGCATTTGCAATTCGCAGTTCACGCGCGATCGCTTTTAAATAGCATACGCGAAATTACAAATAGAAAACACGCAATTAGTATTTAAAACACGATTTAAAAAAAGACCATTAGCTTTTTACAAGAAAAGTACAAGCCAACGATATTTCACATTGGAAAGTTAACAACCCATTATACATTTAAAACATTACTACCAATTACTTTACAAAAATCATAAAATGTATAGGTGGAGTAGACAAGAAGTATGCACACTAACCAAATAATAATAAAATTGTGATTGACAAGTGCAAATTAGACATATGTACGGCACTTTGGACTTAACAAGAATGAAAGCAAAAAGATCTCAAATATTCAATAGATTTTACTATTTTAGGCAATTCTCGTCAGATAAGTGATAAGTTTATTTACAGTGATTAAAAGAATCTTAAATAATTAATAAATGTTAATGTAGAAACACTTATTAGTTTAGGGTTCTAGACAGAACAGAATTGGTCAGACAGGACATTATTATGCTAAGGACTCGATAAAGTGTGAGTTGCGTTTACAATGGTTGAACTTGCGTTCTACCAAGACAGATCTCAGTTTCTGCGTTCCTAAAATCGAAACATAAATAGAGCGCAAATTGCCGATTGTATTCATTGGTGAGCTTGTCGACGATTATATAAAATTCATTGAAATATCTTATTCATACCCCATTTATATATATATACGAAGGTCAGTTTTCGATGATCTTCAGGAAATCTTCCTAATACACTTTCTTTCCAATTTCTTTCTTTTTTCTCCAGCACTCTTTTTCTATGTTCACTCAGCAATCAGCATGCATATTACATTGAAACGATTTTCAAACGTGGTTGATCTCAGTCAAGTTTTGCTTTTCGCAGTGTATTAAATAATCTTTCAATGGTGTCCGTTGTGCACGGTTGAGCATGAGAAATATGCCCAAAATGTTTCGTAGCTTTGAAGAAAGTTTTAGAGTCTTTTTACAATCTCTACTAGTTCCAATTCTTTCATTTCCTCTTTTTTTAATCTCTAGTAAAATAAGAATAAGTAAGGTTGACTTTACCATAGAGGTCAGGTTCATTGTAAAATTGTCTAAATTATAATAACCGGAAAACTGTATGCTTTTTTTCAAAAATCTTCCAAAGCCGTGTCCAACAATTTAAAATGGCATAGTGACAACTGTGAGAAGGCTGTTAAATTTTCATTAGAAAATCGCTCCAGGGAAACTATTAAGGAGTCTAAGTAAAGATGAAAGAGCACTGTATTCCACAATTAACTAGAAGTTGAAACAGCTTGATGTTTAAAAGTAGCAGTAGAAATACATTTTTACTTTCTTAACACGTAAAATTCTGAAAGTAAAGGAAAGTAGAACACTCCTTAATCTCAAATCATTTACGTACTATAAAAATTTAAAATCTCTTCCATAAAAAAAATAATAATAAAACTCCCCCCTAAATTATTTAAGTGATTGGTCAAAGGTGTAAACCCCCCAGCTTGTGTCCTTTCACCACCCTAATTCTACACCATGTGTTCAACACTACTTTAGAAAACGTGTTGTTTATCTGTTTACATTTATATTACCCGCTCAACTTAATGCGAACTCTTGCGTCTCTCCATCCAGATGCTCTCCATAATACAATATTTTACCCCTTACCTATTTCATAAAAGCGAATGCGCCCAGCGGCTTTCAAGGTTTCCATAAGAGGAATCCACGGAGTGAGATTACTCAAGTGTAAATCGACACCCTGTAGCGAACTTTACACTTTTCCCTCGATACCCATCATCTTCTCTCCTACGTTCTCGTCTAATCTCTTCTGCTCTCTCGTCCTCTCTGCTCTCTCCCTCTCTCTCTCATTTCCCGTATATATATATACTAGGGGATATTAATGATATTTTTGTATTCATATATTATTATATATGATTCGACAATAATACAGATAATGCTACTATTATATATATAAATGAGATTACTATTATTATATTATATACATACGTATTTCAAAATTTTATTTTATTTTTATAGAGTATATATCCCGATTATGGAGTATAATATATATTAGTCTAAATATTATATATACTATATAGATTACACGTATAGGAGTCAGCTATTATATTTAAATATAATACAGTTAAAATCTAAATATCATATAACCATACCCATAACCTTACACTTCTGTCCTATAAATACCTATAATTGATAACTCTTAATTGATATCTCATTATGATATTCTTAACTCATTATGTAATATGTAGTCACTAGGTCATAAGTTATTTATTTACTAAACATTTATTTCATTGACTTTATTTATTTTATCATAATTATAACTTCTTATAATAATACCATAGTATAATATATAATCAGTTTAAACATCATATAATATATATAACGGCTCGAGTGATTACTATGATAACGCACTATAGACCCTCTAACAGTAATTCCGATTATACGATTATATAATTAATACTTAATTATGATCTATATTATTATTAGTAATATCTATTAGTTTTACTTATATTTGATGTACTAAGTGTACACATTATTTCCGTATATATATAAATATCATTTAGGATACAACATAACTCAATTAAAAGAACTCAAATTTCATTTATATACTACCACTGCATCATATATCAGGTAATATATTTGCTTAATATATAATATACGTAAAACAACTATTTTATTTATATATACCTAATTTTCAATAAAGCTTACTTTATTTAGCTAATTTAAAATACGGATACATTCATTAGAATAAAATGCACACAACCAAACCTGAGATGGGCTGTATCATCTGTTGCCATTAAATTACTAGTTATAGAAATGCAACCACGATCAACCAGCTTATATATATATATAAGTATGTACAGTAATACCTAACATTAGAAGTTTATATAAAAATATCGCATAACTCATTATTTATTCAATATACTTTGTATATAAAACAGTCTCATATCTATAGATAATATAATAACCATAATTAGTGATATTTATAAATTAAGATACTATGTATTTATAATAGATAATATAATAATAAATAAATTATCAACAAAAATGCAAGTTAATTATTAACAGTATATTGATCAACGGAATATACTTTCTAAATACGTTAATTTAGTATTTACCCAATGAAAAGGCCAACATGCATAGAAGGGTGAAAATGAGAGAAAACTCTCCTATGCATGCAATTACCTCGCAAAATAGGCAACGCAAGATTGAATGGGACACATGATTATTGCATTTGACAAGAGTGAGACCAAGGTCACTGTACCCATATAATCGCTCTCAAACGCTTCACCATAAAACAAGACGAAATAACTCCTGCATACAAAGAAATAAAACAAAAGATAAACCGCAGCATTCAGTTCGAGAAACACTGCTAAGGAGCAAGGTTGGCTGAGACTACCAACAACCGCGTAATGCTACGACGACAGCGCATAAACCCATGTTGATCTTCCGAATAACTTTTAACTCGTGAAGCTCGTCAGACCTCGGGTGCTCATTCAGACATTTATCATGTAAACCTACAGATTTCATTTATAACACAATTTAACACTCGTTTTAGAAATTTCTATATGATATATGATTAATAAATATTTTATTCATTACAAAAATGATATACTCAATAACTTATTGCCCGTATATAATATTCATTGCAGGGACTCAACGATATATCATGACCATACGTATAATCACAGTTTTTTTACATTATCTTAGTATTAAAATAATCAATATAATAATATCTATTAACTACTTACTACTTATGAATTATACAATCATCACATAAACAATATAAATGGCAAACACTGAACGACACGTATTCCAAACATGAACATTTTAATAAAGAACATAAAGTATTTATTACTCATAAATATACATATAATCATGATATGATTTAACCGTTGTCGTGTGTGGATAATATACAATAATTACATATGATTAAAGGGATAAATGAGAGTCATTTATTCACCTCATAAAGGTCTAATAGGTTCGCTAGTCTATAAGCATCTAGGTAATATGCGAAAACTAATAGTGCGCGCCATGCTCCCTTCCGACCCTCGCTCCGTTCTCTAAGCCCTCTCGATCACCATATCCTACGTACGCGCCGCTTCTGACATGGAGCGTATATTCCGCAGACTACGTCAATCTGCTGTACCATACTCCATAAGCTATACCTTCGGTCACTCCTCATTGTGACCCTGGGTGCCCTCCCAGTCGCTACTCGCGGAATAAGTACTCTTGTCTATGTTATTTTCTTTCAAGAATCAGATATCACAATGTAAGACGTCTTGTGAGGCTCGAAATAGGGATGCAACGCCATCTCTCGCTTGTTGTCACCTTGTGTATATAAATTATGTGCGTTTTGCATAGTAAGAATACATAAACTTTAATACAAGCAATTAATGAAGGAAGAACCTCTTCCATATCCACACATACCCTATACATTCTCTCCTTACTGACCGCCGCTGCTTCATATGAAGCTGCTGAACTCTCTTAAACATTCATACCTATAAGTTTACATACCTATTTACTGTTGCTTAGCATGACGCTCCAACTCTCGCAGTCCTCCACTCATTTTCACAATCGTGACGTCACCTCGTGCTCCATTCACGATAGCGTAGCGAACACACCCTCGTAACCCGCTCTACATGATTTCATTCTCAGACTTTATTTCTTATCTGTGCCCGATTAGATCCGCGTGCTCAAGCGCAGATTTCTCAGTAGATGCTAACCGTGGAACTGTTTCCCTCTGTGAAGCGAAACTTCAACTCTTTTAAAACTACGTAAACTTATCTTTCATATACATAACCCACACCTCTATTAAAAACAGCCTCACTCACTTTCCCTCTGACTAATTAACTCACTCACTCATGTTCTATCTGAGCGTCTAATGCTCAACCTGTAAAACCCACTTAAAATCAATAAATCCCTCTCATGAAGGTATCTGTCCAACCATAAAAATAAGACCTAGAAAAATATGTAACATGTCCGGAGGTACCGATCATTATACAATATCTGGATATCAATATAAGATATAATGGCCAATGAGCAAGCTTGGAATAACTGTTCAGAATTAAGGCTCGTACGATATCTGCTTATGAATAAATGTCGCGAAAACTCTAACCTCATACAAAAACTTCTCTCCTCCTAGTATCTCCCCTTCACATCTTGCTCGCACCGCATATTACTAAAAGGCTTGGCCCACTGATCATTGTAATTGCTAAGAGCCCTCTATAAGGTTGATAATGACGATATGACGGAGATACAAATTAGTTGTTGAGCTCGAAGTCATTTCAGGTATACGCGAGACCATATCAGGTGTTGACTGTGTGGCCTTTTAACACAAAAAATATGCAAGCTTGATCAGTTTTGAGAAAGTTATGCTCATGCTCACGCAAACAAAATAGTCCATAGCCGGTGGGCGTTATCCGCAACTAGTACTCGTAAAATATTAAATTCGCTAACGGTTAATAGACCCGAGATAATTCGTGTTTGTTTATACTCCTTGTTAATACTGACGGAGTTAAAAACAACCCTAGTCTCACTCCGACTTGAACATCAAGCTCAATGGAAATTAATGGGTTATCCCGACGGCATAATTTTGCCTTCCAAACACTTACCCGATAACCAATCAAACACTCATGAGCCGTAATACAGATCTAAGTAAACCTTTCACTAACATTAACCTAACCTTTACGGCACCTGTCAATAAACGCTCGCACGGGTGGGATATATCGAAGCCTAACATTTGTTACAAAACGTATATACCTCATCTCCCTTCTGTCAAGGCAATCCTGTGAGTTATTTCTGTCTATTCTATAAAACTCTCTAATTATCTTTAATTAGGTTCATTGATGGTTATTCCACTGACCTACTGTTTACTTTTTGTATTATAATATTATCGTAATATATTATTTTTTAAACCATAATAAAAGTTTAGCATAATATATATATCAACTACCTTGGTCTTTAATCATCACTACTAAGGATCCCTACAAATAATGGAATATATTAATCTGACTATCATATCAGTTAAATACAATCTTCTTACATTAAATATCATATATATTTAACTTATATAAAATTTATCATATCCTCGTTTAAATATCATAATCACCAATATGTAGATATAGGAGATAAGCAATTTGCACAAGAATTATATATATAACAAAGGTTATTTAATCAGTAAATACATACCATTAAACAATTTTATCAACAAATGGTTGTGTAATTCACCTGGACATAACATAAATAATATAATATCATTGAATTAATAATATTAATGACTTTTGAAGATAAAGTATATATAGAATTAGAGTATACACATTGAGTTAGGACAACCATATTCTACAGCCACATGTTATAAATCAAGGGGGGGGTACAAACAAAAACTGCGTTTACTTATTTATTTATTATATATAATATATATATAATTATAATATATATTATATATATAATATATAGATATATAGTATAAATATATATAATGTATATATCTTAACCTTATAATCCTTCTATGATAGGATATCTTTTAGATCATAATCTATATAATAATATATATATATATTATTATAATATATATATATATATATATATAATATATATATTTATAATATATATATAGTATATATTAATACTATAATATCTTAATATATATCAATAATTCTCTCCTCTCTCATAAAGTGGACGGCACACAAGATATTGATCTGCTCTCTTTTTGGTGTT
>JABUQX010127278.1:0-25220 GCA_015478945.1 Trachelipus rathkii | reverse complement strand
AGTAATATTTATATATATTAATAAAATACGAAGATAGTGTGTGCTGTGCCGTAAACGAATGACATTTATTTGATTTTGAACTTTTTATATTAAGTTAGTAATTTATTAGTTCAAGAAATTTTACCTTCGAAACTCTCCTCAGTATATGTAAAGTAAGTCCTCAGTATATGTAAAGTAAAAGTTTATGGCTGAAAGGGGGGAAAAAAGTTCCCTCTTAACGTAGCATATTATCTTGTTTTTTTTTTCTTTTAAGTTTGAGAGCTGCATTACTTGCTCTCTGGGCTACTGTTATTCATCGAAGGGTCCGTGCCATGATTGATTTCAGTAGTCAACTAATTTAAGATTTGTAAGTTCACACAGCTCCTAATTGGTTTTGATTTATAAACCCACCAGGAAGTGAACCCTGAGCATAGAAAATGCGAGGGCAGTGTGCTACCAATGAGCTTTGCAGTATTACTGGGTAGGGATTTCTCTCCAATAAATGCAAGAGCAGTGTGTTACTAAAGAACATTGCAGTATTACTGGGTAGAGATCTCTATCTAGTAAATGCGAGGCAGTGTGTTAAAAATGATCATTGCAGTATTACTGGGTAGGAATCTTCTCCAATAAATGGGAGAGCAGTGTGTTACCAATGATCATTGCAGTATTACTGGGTAGGGATCTTTCTCCAATAATTGCGAGAGCAGTGTGTTACCAATGATCATTGCAGTATTACTGGGTAGGGATCTCTCTCTAATAAATGCGAGAGGTGTGTGTTACCAATGAACATTGCAGTATTACTGGGTAGAGATCTCTCTCCAGTAAATGCGAGAGCAGTGTTGTTACCAATGAGTATTGCAGTATTACTGGGTAGGGGTCCCTCTCTCTCCAATAAATGCGAGGGCAGTGTGTTACCAATGAGTATTGCTGTATTATTGGGTTGGGGTCTCTCTCCAATAAATGCGAGGGCAATGTGTTACCAAAGAGCTTTTCAGTATTACTGGGTAGGGATCTCTCTTCAATAAATGCGAGAGTAGTGTGTTACCAAGGATCATTGCAGTAATATTTGGTATGGTCTCATTCTTCAATAAATGCAACAGAAGAGGACGGTGTAAACGAAGTAAAATCAGAGATATAAAAGAAAAAGTACAGTGGATGGCATTATTATGACAGGTAGGGGTTGTAGTCTGGTGTCTCTCTCAATAATGCGCACCCTGGAGGAGCAGTTGTATGACCACATGAAGTATTGCGAGTAATTACTTGATTGAGCGGAGTCTCCTCTCTCCAATCAAACTAGCTCATCGTGGAGGTCGAATTGCATACAATGAGCATTGCACATATCTATGGAGGTAGGGTCTCTTCAAATAAATGTGCGGAGCGTGTAGTTACCAATTAGAGGGGAGAACGTTCTGCATCACAGAAATTATTGAAGCAGTAGGGGTATCTACTCCATAAATGCCGAGGCGGGTTTGTGGTTTCACCAATGAAGCATCTGCCAATATTACTGGGTAGGGGTCTCTCTCCCAATAAATGTGAGGCAGTGTGTTACCAATGAGATTGCAGTATTACTGGGTAGGATCTCTCTCAATAATGCGACGAGACTGTAGTGATTACCATCAGTATTGCAGGTGCAACGACCTAGAGAGATTTCTTCCAATAAACTGACAGAAGTAGTGTGTTTACCAAATGATCATTACGAAGTGATTACTGGGTAGGGGTTTCTCTTCAATAAATGCGAGGGTGGTGTGTTACCAATGAGCATTGCAAAATCATTACTTATTTAGGGGTCTCTCTCAATAAATGCGAGGGCAGTGTGTTACCAATGAGTATTGCAGTATTATTGGGTAGGGGTCTCTCTCCAATAAATGCGAGGGCCGTGTGTTACCAATGAGCATTGCAATATTACTGGGTAGGGGTCTCTCTCTCTCTCTCCAGTAAATGCGAGGGCAGTGTGTTACCAATGAGTATTGCAGTATTACTTGGGTAGGGGATCTTCTCTCCAATAAATGCAAGGGGACTGTGTTACCAATCAATATTGCAGTGTAACTGGATAGGGTTCTTTCTCCAATAAATGCGAGGGCAGTGTGTTACCAATGAGTTTTGCAATATTACTGGGTAGGGGTGAAAAGTAGAAGCCTTTGATCTCTCTCCAATAAACCGTATTAGTAACCGAAATTTGGGGGTTTGCACTGACATAATATGAGAATACAACATATCTGAAGTATATTTATTACATTTTCTACAAGTATAAATACTAAAAATTATTCTTAAATCTCTGGATAGTGAGAGATTAAGTGTGAGAAAAATGTAATTAAATTAGCCTTAAAGAAAACTGAAACCACAATGAATGTAAATAAATTAAACACATAACATTTAAATAGAAAAAAAGTAAGATTAGGAAAGAAAATGGCATGAAATATAATAAAAAAACATGTAAAATAAATATAAAATATACTAAACGCAAACGGAAATCTAGATTATCTATACTAATAGTAATACTATGGATACATACTCCAATAATTACAATCATAATTAATACTAGTTGCGTGCTAAAACATAATCGCTATATACGGTATAAACTACCCTAATAGTAAATATATATATATATAATATATATATATATATAATCAAAAATAACTATACAAATAATAATACTATATTTCATATATAAATTATATAAAGCCTACTAAACAAAGATACAAAATATTATTTAGGAAAAAATATTTAGAAATAAAACGTTCCTACAAAATCGTTTAAAATGAAAAATGACACAATTCGTTACTTTTTACTTTCCACTCAGTTATATAAAGAAACAAAATGGACAAGTAAGGAAAAAATATATTTTATATCTAAGATATTGCAATACATTAAAAAAGACACCTCGTAACTTTTATATCTCATCTTGTATTATTATATTTTCAATTCCTTATTGCTTATTAGTCTTAATGTATTATCATCCCGATTGCATTATTATGAAATATATTATTATTTCTCTATATCTATAAATTATTATTCTATTATTAAATTAATCTCATTATTGTCTATTATTATTTTAACACATACAAAAAGGTAGCTAAGAGAGTCGATTCGCAAATCTCATTATTGCAAATACCAATATAGTAACGAACTTTTTCATATTGTAAACTTTAAATAGTTTCAATGCTCTCATTTAACGAGAACCATTAAAACTGATTTTGCATTTCGTAATTTCACATATTTATTAGTTCGAAGATTTATCAAAAGATTACGAAGCAGATCAATTTCCTTGGCCACAATGCTGTGTCTCTGAGCTAATAAGTATCTCTTAATGCTCACAGGGTTGATTGGCCAGCGGAATAGGCACTTGAACACAAACGTGGGTTGGTTGGATGCGTCCTGTAAGGGTCCACCAAATCAAATGGACCGAGGGCGGCGTCCCTTTCTCCAAAAACACAGCTCCTTTGACCGTTTTCACTAAAATTCATCCAAAGATTTGTGCGGTAATAGTAGTATATATAAATCATTATACTACTAATGTATTAATAATTTTAGTATATAGACTAATGATGTCTATGATTAGGAATACGCTTTATATATATATATAATATATCTTATTTACTAATATTTTATATTATATATTCTCTTACACACAATATATATATGTAGATATACCAATTATATGTATAATTAAACCATGTATTTTATAAAAATAATTTTATAATATATATAATGGTTATTCAATAAGTATTTATATATTATACTATTATAATATAATGTAATATTATATAAGTAATAAGAACGACGCACCGTATATATATTAGTATTGGTAAAAAAAAATTCGAATTCGATAGTATAATTCTATTATATATGTCAAAATTTAATTGTATAATTAACTTTACATAAAATATAGTCCTGCTCTCGTACTGTAATTAATACTTTTTATATGTAGCAAAACAGTAACAGTATATTAGTATATTAGAAAAAAAGAAAATTTATAGAAATATCCAAATTATATATATATAGTTTCAGTATGTTATACGTATAACCATAATTATATTAAACTTATGACTTCTTATTAAAATATATTATTATAACGCGGCCAAAAGTAATGTAGTATTTATTAAATAAGGATAATATATATAGATAAGATAGTCAGAATATCTAGTAAATAATAGATAGTTATATGAATTAATATATATATTCTTATTGTTATTATATATGTATATTTAAAGTTACATACTAAAAATACTCACGATACCTCTAATATTATGCATAACGGAAATTGAGGATATCTTTATATTAATATATAATATAAGCTTAGTATATCTTATACGGAACTAGTTGTATGAAAATTATATTTATTTGCTTGAATAAAAATAGTTTTTATAACTATAATTACTACTTCAACTTCAAAAAGAATGCACTTTATACCACAACTTAATTTCGAGATCAAAACACACCTGCAACTGACACCACCCTTCAGTCATGACGGATAAATTGCTAAAAAAAAAATATACTGTTATTCATATAATATCCATAATATATAACACCCCTTACCATCGTTATGCACCGAGTTTATATACTAGTGTAAAAGTTCTATATATTATTGCTATAGTCATAATAATAAAATCTATATAGGATATATAGTGAATAAAAACTCGTATATATATCTAATATGTTATATAGCAGCTTTCAACCAAGTCAGGGTTGTTTTGTTATAAAAGCATTCGAATAGCCCAAATTTCCTGTCCTGGTTATGACCATTAGCAGGATATAAAGTACCATAGGGACGTACGATCCGGACTGATAACCCCTCTGAGTGCATACTGAGTTAGAAATATTCTAGCCATCGTGAGGAACCCGAGTAACACGTAGCCATTCATCCATTAGCGAATTTCTTAGTTGACTCAATGATCCTAGCATAGGCGTAATAATTATAGCTTGATAAGTGACGTAGGCTCAAATAACTATAGTATAGAATGTAGACCTGCTCCTGATAACTCGAAAACTAATTAATGAGAGTATTTAATAGTATATATAAAATTAGGTATAAAATATCAGTAGCGTTACGCTAGGTATATATCGCAATTATAAATGATTCTAGAGTTTTATAAAATTTTATTAAAAAAGAAAACGAAAAAAATGGGAATTAATTTCTGGCTTGTTTTTTAAATGCAATAAAGAAGACATAAAAGAGATTTTCAATTTCAGATTAAATTTTTAATTATTTAAAATAAAAAAAAAATAAATATCTTAAATAGAGAAAATGGAGAAGAAGAAGCAACAGATATTTTGAAAAGAAGAAATATTTCTCAAGATATGGTATAAATGTCTCTAACTTTTCCTTAACTCGTTATAGTTCACGAAGCACCGAGAGTACGGGCACGGGCATAATGCGGTGTGCGTGATGGCCTCATTTTAGTGCGGTGCTGTTCGGTTCCCAAAATTCCGTTGATCAGTCAACCCTATTTCTAACTTTATTGCAGGATTGTCTAGCTATACTCTAGCAACTTTTGCTCATAAATTAAGTCTCGAGTTTTAAAAATATCAAAATAATTTTTTTAAAATTTGTAACATAATATCCTATAACTAAAATTCAATTAAATATATTGGAATTAAATACTAAGAGCATTAAGAAAAGGCGATCAAAAAAGATGATGCTGATCCCACAATTTAAATAAAATTGCGGACATTCATACTCGAGTGCATGTCATGTTGGTTATTCGCCTATAGGCTACTACGCAGGTATACTAATTACTAGATAATACATTAAATATTTTATTGAGTTAAAATACAAACTATTAGGTATAATTATATATTATTACATAGCTATATAATATATAATATAATAAGATTGAATATATAATATATAAAAAATAATAAATATTAAATTAATATAATATAATTATTTATTATAGTATATTATAATGATGAGTGGATATATATATATATATTACATAATACCATAAAATTTATTTTAAGAAACGGATTTCAAAAGTAAATTTATAGGTAAATATAATGCAAAGGTTCTTTTCTATAATTGATATTATTTTAGAAGTTATATTTATTTAATGTTTCCTTTATATATATTATATATATATTAATATATATACTGACTATATATACAAACAACTCTACCCTCACCCTCCCAAATCTTGAGAATTACACACAACCAATTCACCCAAAGCTAGAAAAAGCCCCGCAGAAACAAAACGGAGCCTTTTGAGCGCTACTAAGAATTCGTATCTTAGTAATTTTACGGGCTAGTCTACATACCATCCATTGATCGCTGGTTAGCACAGATGATGAATAATAAAAGTCACGAAATGGATCCGTTTTAAAAGAAAAACATCGACCAAAGAACTGACATATCGCTTTATCACGACAAGCTCGCATATCTTCCGACCGGGTTAAAAACCTCCAAGAACTCGGCGGATGGACTCTCGACGACGTGGTTTCCCCTCATTAACACCCGAATGGTTAAAATATAAACGTAATCACTTGGTCGGTTCCGATAAGAATCTACCTCTTGGAAATTCCTCGGCGATCGTGCATCGACCATCCAAACAATACTCAATAACCAACCCAAAATATACCAAAAATACGACGAAGACGAATGATGTTGCCGAAACCCCAGAGCTGATTATTCGATATGGAATTCTTTCAAAATAAGAACCCGAAAAACATTTGTGTTATTTAAAATTGTTAAAGATTTTATTATAAGTACCCTAGTCCTAGATAGTATATTTTAAACTCCATACTTACCGGTACCTCTAACTAACTTTAATTCGTTATAAACTTGCATGCACGAACAGAAGGTTAAAGAATGATGATTTAATCTTGATTGGTGTCTGCTCTGAACAATTACGACGTACAAATAACGTAAGTATACGCTAATGGATACTCCATTTTAGATCTTCGTTGTTAAATGAGATCAGTCCTAGTATTGAAATAGATATCACAGTGAAAAATGTATATACGGCTCGCTTCTAGCAGCGATAATCTATTGGGTCCTTTCGTGCAAAGAAGTATAATATACATACGCTAGCATATGGCATTGGATTTGTAAAGAAATTCAGAAATTTGAAGCTTCTGATTCTACTGATCGGACGTGACCTATAGTGTTTATGATATCACTCTATGCTAGTGCTGCTATTCAACGATTTGAATCTGAGCCAAAGCTCTTGAGTGTAAACTCGGTATATAATAGTTACACTATGAGTCTCATATTAACTCTCAACGAGCCTATCGCATTTTAACCGAATACTATTTCAGACTTTCTTCGTACGACAAGATTTAAAATCTAATTATTGTGTTATTGTAAATCATTCTCCTCAGATCATTTTCTATCAGATAGAATAAGGCATGCGGAGGCGTTGCATGTTCAAGGGAAAAATATATTCTTAGTCTTGTAATTTAATTTCCCTAATGTTGGATAAGATATTTCTTTTCGAACAATCTTCCAAATGTGAATTACCTTTACATACCTTAATCAAGGTGTATTCAATTAACAGATAATAATAGTAGTTCGCTTTCATAACTGGTAACCTATAGATCCTGTGGCTATGCCCTTTCTAATTACGAGGATTCGATAGTAATACAGTTGCTCGCTGTACACTTTCTCAATCGCTCTCTGCGCCCAATAGTCCTAGGACCATCATCAAGTGGCAATAATAACGAATACCTTGAAATATTAATACACTCGACTTAACATATACCACTAGTATTTTGTGAATTCCTCTCATCGCCGAGGAAACTGTCTATAATCATCGTACATGAGTCTGAGCCGAAAACCGACGATATCCCTGCAATACGCTCTACAGTCATCTCGCACAGAGACTGGTCGTAAAATCGATATTCTCAACCAGCCACACCGAGATGGTTATACGATCTTAGGACTCACCGGTACACATGCAGCTCCAACCGTCTTCTTTAGTGACCGTGCAACCTCATCTGCTCCGAGAACTCGTGTGGGCATCCATCCAACACTGGCAATATGATATATATGTGATTAATCACTAGGCGCCGGAGCGAAGAATTTAAATGTGACCAAGACGATAATATTATGAGGGAGGGCCGCTCATAACAGAACATATCAGGTTATCGTGGAAGTCAAATTGTAATATATGATTCTCCGCTAAGCTCGAAGCTGAGGGGTTTTTTTTTGCAGTCAAGAAGTCAGACGAGACGCTGTTTCACCCATACGGTATAGACGCCATATTTTTTTTAAAAAAAAAATGAATTATACGATCCTTCCTTACGTATTTCGTGCTTAATTGAAATAACAACTGTTATCTTAAAAATTGGACTAATTGATTCTTTGTTTACTTTTTTGAACTTTGTAAGACTGATTATAATTTATAAGCATAAAAAATATTATTCGTCTGAAGCCCGCTATCTCTCGTCATCCCCTCATTCGTTTTTTTCTTACAGTTTTTTTTATCTAATTAGAAAATTATAAATATTTTCGAATGATGCCAGAACACTAGGAGATCAATTTACAAGTTAATTTATTATACTAAACTTACAACCTCTTAAATTAATAAAAAAATATTTTATTAGATCTAATTGTATTTTTTCAGTTTTCCTACTAACCATGCATTTCTGTCTTTAATTTTGAAGACGCAACGTTTATCTACGGGGGAAGGAGTTTTGTCAATAGGATGTTAATGTGTCTATTAAAGAAATGTCTCGAAAGATAAGTAATAAAAATTTTATGTTTATACACTACCAAATCGAACAATAGTTATTTCAAGATATCGTGTAGATCTGAATGATAACAGCAAATGTGTATTTTTGACCATTTAGACTCCAAAAACTCTAAAAACTCCAAACATATTCTACTAACGAATTTCTGGTTATTTTGCCATGCTTATTTTTTTAGTTATTATTTTTTAAATAGATCAGACAGTCGTCAAAAGTAAAAACTATATAAGAAAGAGAGAATAAGGGATACCGACCACAATAAAAAATTGGCGCAATGAAATACATGAATTATGACAAATAGAGGATGAATTCAAACAGAGATGTTTCTGAGATTTCTCGTTTAGCCAATATTCTTTTTATTTTCAACTTAAAAAAGAAGGAAAGTTTTAAAAAATAATATCATCTCGTCAACCATAGCTTACTCTCGAAGAATTTATTTTCTCTCACATTATTTCTTAGGTTCATCAAATTGATTTTCAAAATAAACTTTTAAGAGGTTGGGATTGGTGCTCATACCTCAACCATATTTTTAATTAGAAATTTTTATTTCTCCCATAATTGAGCTCAGAGTATTGACCCTCTGAGATTTTCACGTACAGACAATACTCTGTCAAATTTTGACTGCCTGACAATCATTACTTTATTTCTAACTTCGGATTTTTATTATATATTATTCAAGATCTCGAGATAATGCTCAATAAGATCATGTATTTGTGGCTTCAGGAAAGTACTTGAATTTAATTTATCCATTATGGGAGTGCCTTAGACTACATCTCATCCATCTGAGTTCACCTTTAAACAGCACTGTATAATGAATTCTCTACTAAGTTATTTATCATATAAAATTAAACTTTCACCTATCCCAACTTTACTTTCGATAATAGAATGAACGAGTGATATTCTTATAATAAAAGATTATAAATATTCGCTATATATATAAAGGAATCAATTATAGACGTATTGAACGTGAATCCGAAAAATACAACGACCTTTTCTAGATTCGGAGAGGCGCTTATTACAAATAATCATATATTTATACATACAATAATGAAATTGCTCTGCTTATACAAAATCTGATCTTTAATTAATTTTATTACCTTTCAGGAAAGATTATTTTAAAATAAACGATTTTTTATATATTTTCTAATCCATACTAAAGTAAAAATCCAAAACTACATTATATATAAACTATATTATCATGATGATTATTCACAACATTTATCTTTGGAATAGAACGAATAATCACACCGCCTGACTTTATCACGTTCAGTTTGTATTTCTATCAACAGTTAGATTCTCGGACAAGGTCTTTTATACATTATTTTATTTTATGATTCTATGAAAGAGCAAGTTTACTCGATTTTGATTAACTAAAATAATTTAACACTATGTTGCATTTAAATAATATGCAGACCTTAATTCTTATCAAAGCTTACCGTCAACATTTGGAAAATAAGCTGAGAATTGAGACGATAATATACTGGTTTATCTTGAAGCTTTTCGTTTTGCTTTGAAGATATATAAGACGTATATTATTAATATTTGGCAAACGTCTTCGTAAATTCAATTTCCAAATGATTAGCACCTAATTCCGATCTTATCTTAATATTATTCCTTTTAGCAATCGGTTTTAATCTATAAAAATTTTAAGGATTAATATATATCCCTAAAGAATTAATTAGTTTTCTTTCAATCTACCTTTAGCCATGATTACTTATCGGCCAAATTAATATTGCACATTTGTTCTAACTGCTAGTAATTTCCTGATTGTAAATAGTCCCGCGACGAAAAAATACTCGCGACATAAGATAGCCAAATAGACGGATGTATAATCACTCCTTGTTTGCGGAACCGCAAGTCAACAGAAGAATATATCTTTGCTCATGTTGGAGCTCTATATTCGTTTTCAACTGAATATATTCAAATAGAATGAGGTACTAATATTTCAGTGTTTACAAAGAAGTAAAAGTTAAAGATTAAATTAGTTATAGTGCATAACACTCATAGTATTGATTAATACTTATACAAAAGATGAAATTAATTAACAGTCCACTGAGTCTAATCTCAAATTAGCTCACGTTATAACAAATTCTTACATTATTCTCCCTCTATCTCTCACAATACGATGTCTCTCCTCTCTAACATAACAATGTAAGATGTATATTAGCGAACGAGAGATTGAATATTTTATGCGAGGCACTCAGACTGACAGAAACTATTCGCATAGGGAAAGCAATTACTTCACAGTCTACATCATTACATGTTTAATATTAATATTTAATCCCCATAGTTCTAAATCATTTTCATATCTGTGAGCAATATTAGTCACGGAAGATGATTTCATAATTAATACGGGCCTATATATTAACTAATTATAATATTCATGAGTATATTATTTTGTTTTCTGTTTCGGTTTTATTTTCATATAAGCATTTTAACTCAGAAAAATTGGTAATTCTTTCAGATATATACCATATAAAATTCATAATATATATATAGCATATTCGATAGGGAAATTATATTCTATTTAACTCATTATCTTACTAGCATCTCGAGAATATATTATAATTAATCCAAATAATATACTTACGTTTCATCCAACCAGTTATTTTATGTGTGCTGCCAATATAGTGAGCATATTATCACGTAATGGCTATAGCTTATAAGTAGGTATAAATAGGGTGATAGATGAATATTGTTGCTTGTCCGGTGTGTGAAAGATAGACAACGAAATACGGGCATCTGTTATCCGAAATTTATTTTATTGGAAATTTAATAACCAAACTCGATTGAGTATTATTTCCATGACTTTACCTCAGATGTTGTATTTTAATGATCACCATCACATATTAATATATAGTAAGGTATAGGTGACATATATATTTACTTATAACTATTAGGGATATAGAGATTACTAACTAGTTAAGCAATTTTATACTATGAGATAAATATTTACTAATTTCATATATTTACTAACTGTGGACTCAGTACTAGTCATATACTTTAAAATTGAATTACACAATATTCCGATTTGCCTAGAAGAGTATAATGATATACGTATATTAAGTATCGGTACTTGCTCAAATCCTCACTAAATGATAAGGCTTTTATATAGATATATATGTAAAAAATTGTCCATAACTTATTATATATATATGCTCACAGGTGTTAAGATTCAGTACGCTGTCACTGTATTTGTGTAGGAATAATTTATCCTCAAGTTTTTAAATTTTATCTAAGGATATTTTTGTTTCATGATAATTAGTTTCTATTTTGGTATTAAGAAGATGAGAGGAACGAAGAAAAAACAAATTTCTTAAAAATCTTTTATTTCAAATCGTTGATTAATTAATAAATATGTTTTGGTAATTTAAATTAAAATAAATAATCAGTTTTTTTTATAAAGTAGAACTTCTATTAAAATATAATTACAATCATTCATAAAACAATATTAAAATTAATTTAAAAATTGTTTCTTGTTCCATTTCTTCATAGCTATTACTGTGTTTTCCATCAAAAGAATAAAGGTGGGTTTTCCGATCTATATATATATATAATATATATATATATATATATATATATATATATATATATATATATATATATATATATATATATATATATATATATATATATATATATATATATATATATATATATATATATATATATATATATATATAATATTAACGATTTAAAATACAAAGTCAGTGGAAAGAAGAGGCACTTGAATGGACAAATGGAATAAAATGGAATATAGGGACGGAAATAATGAAAACTCTTGGAAGTATTTAGAAGAGTAGTAGAGAAAGAGAGAGAGAGAGAGAGGAGAGAGAGAGAGAGAGAGAGAGAGAGAGAGAGAGAGAGAGAGAGAGAGAGAGAGAGAGATTCTTTGTAGATCTTTATAAAGCATGAATACAAATGTTGAGGAAAATTAAGTGGGAGCCAGATAATTACTTAACCCACTGGAACCTACTGAATTTTTTCATTAGGTCTGTGGGTTTTAAGTGATAATTTATCCTAAAACCCACTGGAACCTACTGGAATTTTTTTGCTGTGTTATTATTATTATTTGACTGGATATTTGAAATATGTACTTTTATCTTGTTACATAATTATTATAAACAAATTCAAATTTGTGCTGGTAATTCTATGTACATAATTGTTTTGAATTTTATTAACAGCAATAATAATACTTCAGATTTAAATATTCGTATATACAAACTCATTTATTACAACAAAAAAAAATAGTCCAAATGTTCTTATCAAAGCGTCTCAAATTGCAATTTTAAGACACTTTCCCCAAACAGAGAAATATATAGTAATAAATAACATTCAACTGAAAAGAAAGAAGATAATAAAAAAGGTTCAAAATTTCTTAGGAAAGTAATGTGTTATAACTTTAAGGAAATAATTTAAATAAAAACTTTCTTAATCTTTTATGAGTTATTGTAATTAATTTACCTTTTATTAATGATTTAATCCTGAGGAAATTTTGCCGGAAATTTTCACTGATATTCATTTACTCTTGATGATGAAATTTGTTGAAAATCCCACTGGATAGTCATTACTCCGATGCAATTTTGACGAAAATTTTTTGCACTGAATATATATATATATATATATATATATATATATATATATATATATATATATATATATATATATATATATATATATATATATATATATATATATATATATATATAGAGAGAGTTTTATATATATATATATAGACTTATATATATATGCGTCTATATATAGGTGAGATAGAAAGAAAGAGATATATATATAGAGCAACAGATAGTTAGAGATAAAGATTGGAATACATGTATACATACATTTATTTATATATATATATATATATATATATATACTGTATATATATATGAGCAAAGTTAGACTATATACAGGAAAGGGTTTGAGAGAAAGGCAGAGAGAGAGCAGAGCACTTTTTCCTAGTCTAGTGAGCTTATAAATAATAAAGAAATTTCATTTGTATTTGAAAACCAGATCTAAAAAGAATTACATTTATATTACAATAAAAAATAGGTTGTGGAGTGGACATTTATAACGATCTCCTTGCCAAGAGGTTCACTTTTAAGAATTATTGCAAGATTTTAATTTTGAAATATGTTGTAGAGTATTTTTCATAAATTTATTTTTCTCTAATATTAGTCATTTAATAATATATAAATTGTTGGGTAATGTTTTATAAGGTCCTTTAATATCTACATTAGTTGATTGAATTTTCTAATTTGAACATTGTCTTACACTACAATATTCTATTGATTCCTGCTAAGTTTATTGATCATTCTCAATATTAGTGGGATTCATTCTTTTTGGCTAATTGTTATATAATTGCTGGGATTTTGAAAACAAAACTATATATATATATATATATATATAATATTGATAAAAATATATATATAGTATATATATATATATATATATATATATATATATATATATATATATATATATATATATATATATATATATATATATATATATATATATATATATATATATATAGAGTAGCAGCTCTAAAAGAGAGCATATATTTTTATATATATATATAGCAGTGAGGAGCAGAGCTGATGGGGTTTGCTGAGTAATTCACTGGCTGAATGACCCGGGCTCAGCAGGCGTGAGTGTGCTGGATCACTCACGCCGACGATGAAGAAAGCATCTGTGGTGAATAAGCACCTCATGCCGCGCTCTTTCTACCCGCCCACGCCCGAGTGTGGGCGGGAAGAGCGCGGCAGTCCTGTCTTGGTGGGTGCTTATATTCACCACAGGAAGATTTGTCGCGTTCTTCTTTTAGCTCATCGTGGCGTAGTGGTCAAGCACATACGCGTTTACCTGCTAGAGCCCGGGTTCAATCCCAGCAGGGTGAATTACTCAATAGGGGTATTTTTATCAATACTTATTGATACTGCGGTGTGAGAAGGGAGAGTGCAGTTTATCTTATCAATATATATATATATATATATATATATATATATATATATATATATATATATATATATATATATATATATATATATATATATATATATATATATATATATATATATATATATATAATCTGAAAATTTTAAACATTTGAGATAAATTCATATATAAAAATTTGGCTTATAATTAGTAAAACATGAGTTTATTCTAAAAGTTAATTTAAACATCAGCAGAACCTAATAATATTGAAAATATTTAAATATAAAAAATATAAAAAATTATCTTACATTGATTATTAACTCCTTCTTTCGAAATATCTAAATCTTTGGAAATCCCCTGAACTGTTTAGCTGCATCGTTTTCTTGAAATTTATATCTATACTTATATATGGGTTAATTATAGTTAGTATATATATATATATATATATATATATATATATATATATATATATATATATATATATATATATATATATGAAAGTATATATATATATATATATATATATATATATCAGTGGCGACTCCAGTAACTTTTTACTACTGTGCTCTCTCTCTCTCTCTCTCTCTCTCTCTCTATATATATATATATATATATATATATATATATATATATATATATATATATATATGAGCATATATATATATATATATATATATATATATATATATATATATAAATATATATATATGGGATCAAAAGCATAAACGCACACAGAACGGGAGCTCGGATCAAAAAAAAATTTTCACAGGTAGCATCTTGATACATAAATAGATGTTCTAGGGTCGAAATGAATTTTTTTTTACCTGCCCTAGGGGCGAAATACATAAAAATTATTTCCCCCCATTTACGGGGCTCGAGCCGACGGGGAACACAGGGGAGGACGTTTTCCATACTAGGGGAGGGGCGGAGGAACCCCGCGACACCCAAATACCAAAGAGCGGGGTTCCGAGACCCTCCCCTGAGGGGAAATATCCTACCCCCCCATATTCCCTCTGGTGCCGAGACCCCTGACTACCATCGGTGCGGTATACCCTTGGGGTATTTTTTAATTAAAAAAAAAACTAAAATTTTACGCTGATTCCAAAAATGTATTCCTTTTCGCTTTAGCTATTGTAGCTCAGATATGGGATTTTTTTTATTTTTTATATTTTTTTTCATTTTCGGACCCCAAAAACGTCTATTTATGTATCATAGAGGCTACCTGTGAAAAAATTTTTTTGATCCGAGCTCCCGTTCCGTGTGGGCGTTAACTTTTTACCTACATATATATATATATATATATATATATATATATATATATATATATATATATATATATATATATATATATATATATATATATATATATATATATATATATATATATATATATATATATATATATATTTGAGATATTCCTGCTAAAAAGTTTTCTATGTATTAAAACGTTTTCTTTGGTTGTTCATGGTTAGCGATAATATTTATAATATTTTATAATAATTATAATAACTATAATAATTTAACTTCCATTATTGTTAAGTATTTTAGAATTTTTTAAATTAATTTAATTATTTTATTAAATATTATTTGTTATAAAAGTATATATTTATAATGTATAGTATTTAAACATATTATTATAAACACTATTTATAAACAAATTTTGTACTGCAAATTCAGAATTCGGAAACCGTCCGACGTTCCCCGCTCTCCTCTTTGAGCAGAGATGCCTCCATTTTTAATGGGTTAAAAGCGTTATTTAATAGGGGTTATACTTATATTTTTCGTTTTAATTTGTCATAATCTTTTATATTTATTATGTAATAATGTAAAAAAAAATAAGAAAATTTTATCGTAACATTGTAAAATTTGAAAAAATAGATAGTTTCTATAATGTTAACTCGTGCTGAGCACGAGTAGCACGAGTGCAGGAGTCGCCTCTGATATTATTATTATTATTATTATTATATATATATATATATATATATATATATATATATATATATATATATATATATATATATATATATATATATATATATATATATATATATATATATATATATATATAGTAGTGATGCAGCAACGACCGGTGGCAGCTTTTTCTCAAAAAGTATAAGAGATATAGGTCTGAAACTTGGAATATAATCTATATATGGGATAAGGAATCCGTGTAAATTGTGCTCAGGATAAAGGAAGCCACTTCGAGGGACGTTATAAAGCATGTTTAGTTGTTGATGACGCATCAGCGAGATCGACGCAGAACAACAGGACCGAAGGTTGACCGACAGATGATGCGCAGGAATACGGCCATCATTATTATTATTATTACGCCGAAGAGCCTGATCGAAGGAAACGAATTGAAAGTCGAAAAATTTATCCCCGCGATCGCTTATTTACCTACTTTCGATTTTCCATTATCGTTTTGAGTCCGATATTCATAAGGTTGATCGTACGCCCAGGTTCTATTTGCAGACAACCGATTCACGCGAAAGCTTTTGGTGATCGTGTCACCTCTCAAAGCCACCAGCCAAGGTCGTCGTTCCCGAAAATCCCCGGTGCCAGCTTGGCTGCAGTCGGGCTAAGATGTGAGCTACGACGTAGCCGTCGAAAGCATCTGCGTTCTCCATAATGGGGATGTTCATCAAAAAATAATGAAACTGGAATAGCAGCCGGAGGTACCGGGCCACGGAGCCCGGGCATCACGGGAAGGTTGCTTCCGACTTAGTACTTCCGACATCCTTCCTCGAAAAAAAAAAAAAGAAATAGTTGAATGCGGAACGGTGAGGAAAGCTGAAATATTGAAGAAAGAAAGGAAGAGGAGTGAAAGGAAGAAAGAAGGAAGGAAGAAGAATGAAGAATGAGTGAGGAGTAGGAGCAAAGATTCGAGCTGGTACTGGCACCGGCGTTGAAATCACCGCAAGTTTGTTGAACAAAATGCATCAATGCCGGCGTTCATAGCGGTTATGCCGAGCGTCGCAGAATCCTTGAATACGGCGGTTATGTTCGTAGTTGTGGCGCCCAGGACCATTGGGGAATCTCGACCGAAAGAGCAATATCAGCGCAACAAAACAAAGGAGGAAAGAAAGAAGGATGAAAGATGAATAAAAGAAGGAATGAGGAAGGTGGAAGAAGAATGAAGAGGATGAACAGATGTGGCTCCGGTAATGATGCCGAGTTATTAACATTTGCGTAATGACAAAGCTTACAGCTGGCTCAGATATTTCGAATATTGAAGCAGAACTATCACAGGAATAATAATAATAATAAAATTTTTATGATCATGTGTATAAGTTACATACGTTTTTTACATAAATTCTTAAAGTAGTAAATCATGACTTCTCTCACCATACAGCCACCATCCAACCTCCCTCCTGACCATCTGTGATCTATTGATCTATTGATTAAGGTCACATTTTGAGTATCATTTTGGATAAACATAACATAAAATCAAGTTCTTTATACAAAGATCGGACAATACATACATGCAATAAAGTTTTCGCAACAATAAAGCTCATACTTAGTATCATCTGAACTATGAATATAACCCACAACGAGAAACCTAACACATCTTAAGCAGGAATAAACGGTCAACGTTAACAAAGATCCATTGACAACAGCAAAGTAACTAACATAACATCCACAAAACGTAGCTTATTCAAGAAATTGTAAGACGCTAAAATACGAATGATTTTAGATTTACAACGAAATATAACAAAGATTTACTATAACCTTGTGTAACTATCATACAGACCGACGAAAGTGTGCAGTCGTCACAAAAGTTTTCATATTAATAAAGTCAACATAACATTACCAGAACTAAGAATATAATGTACAAAGGCAAACCAGACACATCTTAAACAAGAATAAATGGTTAACATTAGCAAAGTTTCACACTTAACATCCGTAAAGTAACTAACAAGGCGGACAAAGCGCAACTTATTCATACTTTGTCAACCATATCTCCAACATGACAATGTTAATTTTACATTAACATAGTAATATTTAACAAAAAATTTAGCATAACCTTACCTAACCATCATAATACCTAACGGGTAAAGACAAACAAAGTAAAGTTTTTACTCTCTGTAAAGCTAAACTATGAGCATAACAGACTTAACACACATCAACCAGCCGAATAAACAGCTATCATTAACAACTTAGCCAATAAAGCGAACATAAGCGGGAAGTAAAACAAGTTTTCATTTTTTATAACATATAATTTTCATTGAAAAGAGTGTTATATAAAAACATAAGTTTATTTTAAATATATTAATTCATCTAATCAGAGAACATAGGATTCAAGTTGGGTACGTTCTATATATCTCTCTAAAGATTCAACACCCTTTGAAAGAATGTAAGTATAAAGACCTTCAGTAGCACTAAACCATTTTTCGGCATATTTTGATTCAGCAGCACTCATTCTCTCATACAAGAGAGAAGTAAACTCATCCAAGCTGATAGTTATTAAAGCATTCCTGTATACTGCATTATACGGGAAACCACATGTTTCGGTGTAAATATCATAGATTACATCATGTGCTATATGTATTATGTCCTCAAGTATGTCAACATCGTTAAGATGTGATGTTAATTCGTTTTTTATTTTAAGCAACGCTGTAATATTTTCAGGTGTTCGAACTGTGAAACCTATACATGTGCGATAGAAGGTCACACAATCGACGGGTTTCCAATATTGGCGTACCTCAAGGGTTTTAATATTGTCACACGACGAGAACACCACGTCTATTCTATTAGAACCACTTATGTTGTCTTCCCAGTTAGATATTTCACTAAACGTTGATCTCTCGGATAACAAACACTTATCCTCTACCCATGCAGCAGCGATGTCGATAATCTTGATGAACCCATCAGCACAAACGAATAAAGGTCTATTATTTGACCCTTTGGCAGAAATACAAGCAACGTAACGACTGCCATTTGGTTTACGCTTAAATATAAATGACACATCATTGGGAATAACGAAGCTCCTCGTGAAGATATCAACAACAGATGTAGAGATGCGAGGAGATGTCATCGTACCAGTACAGTGAAAAAATGGCCTACTGACGGAAATCGTATGCGTAAACAACCCTTATAGGTAATGAGATTCTTTCTTTCAGCCAATCAGAAGAAAGTAAACAAGAATACAACGCACAAACGAACCACATCAGTTCAAAAAGGGTATATATTCTCGTGCTAGACAACAACAACAATAACAACAACAACAGCAACAACAACAACAGCAACAACAACAACAGCAACAATAACATAGTACAAGAATAAGTTCTTTATATACCAACCAACGAATATATGCTAACGTAGCATTGTTTTCACATTAATAAAGCTAACATAGCATTACCAGAACTAAGAATATATTGTACAATAACAAAATCTAACACACCTTACGCTAGAATAAACAACTAACATTAACAAAGTTCCATACTTAACAGCGATAAAGTACCTAGCACAGCATACAAAACGTAACCTATTCACTCTTTTTTCAAGCATATCTCTAACATATCAATGTTAATTTTACATTAACATTGGATTTACGTAGCATTTAGAGTATCATACAAAACATTAAGCAATAGTAAAACCAGGAATATTTTTAGGCTTATCTCTTTTTAGACTACACCCTCCTTTCAGAAAATTTCAACATGAAACATGAAAATGATTTTATGCTTTAACCATTTACATAAAGTGATGCAATACTTATTATATTTATTAAACAAACTGGTAAATCTGGCAACTGCGTATCATACAGAGGTGATTTGACAGCACTGTATAGACTTGGGAGCTGAGTTATATATAAATCAGTGAGCTACTCGATGGGGTATTCATAATCATAGCAAAAGTCTAGGGCAAACCTAACATTATTCAACAAAAACTTAACCTAGGCTCACGTTTCTAACACATCATCGGCAGTTAACACAGTAATATCTTACAAAAACTCATCATTTCTCTAACAAATCAGTGTTATTTTCACATTGTCATAGTAATATTTAACATAACGTACCTAACTTACGAATAAACAGTTTTCATTAATCCAGTAAATCAAACCACCCATCCCTGCAGTCCCCTACCCGTCCCATCCGCCTGTGATCTATTGAACTATTGATTCAAGTCATATTTCAAGTATCATTTTGGACAAACATAACATAAAAATAAGTTCTTTATATACTAACCAACGAATATCTGCTTAACCAACAAAGTTTTAGCATCAATAAAGCTAACAAATCATAACCGCGACTAGGAATATAATGTACAAATGCAAACCTAACATACCTCACGTATGAATAATCAGCTAACATCCTGAAAATTCCCTACTTATCAAAGGTAAAGTAGCTAACAGGTCACACAATACTCGATATGTTCCCACTTTTTGAGCATATTAGCAACAGGTAAAGCCTTATTATCTAACAAAATCCCTTAACAAAGTGACCAATCTATCAAAAATGCCACCATCTTGAACTATGAATTGACACTATCTTCATCAAAGTGTCACTCGTGTCGAGTATAACATCATTTGACCTATGAATAAACGTAGACATTAGCAAAAGTCTAGGGCAAACCTGACATTATTCAACAAAAACTTAACCTAGGCTCACGTTTCTAACACATCATCGTCAGTTAACACAGTAATATCTTACAAAAACTCATCATTTCTCTAACAAATCAGTGTTATTTCCACATTGTCATAGTAATATTTAACATAACGTACTTAACTTACGAATAAACAGTTTTCATTAACCAAGAGTATCTAAAGCAACACATTACCTTCCGAGAGAAAACCCAGGGGGATGCGCCCCTTGAAAGGATATAATAAGTATTGCATCACTTTATGTAAATGGTTAAAGCATAAAATCATTTTCATGTTTCATGTTGAAATTTTCTGAAAGGAGGGTGTAGTCTAAAAAGAGATAAGCCTAAAAATATTCCTGGTTTTACTATTGCTTAATGTTTTGTATGATACTCTAAATGCTACGTAAATCCAATGTTAATGTAAAATTAACATTGATATGTTAGAGATATGCTTGAAAAAAGAGTGAATAGGTTACGTTTTGTATGCTGTGCTAGGTACTTTATCGCTGTTAAGTATGGACCTTTGTTAATGTTAGTTGTTTATTCTAGCGTAAGGTGTGTTAGATTTTGTTATTGTACAATATATTCTTAGTTCTGGTAATGCTATGTTAGCTTTATTAATGTGAAAACAATGTTACGTTAGCATATATTCGTTGGTTGGTATATAAAGAACTTATTCTTGTACTATGTTATTGTTGCTGTTGTTGTTGTTGCTGTTGTTGTTGTTGTTGTTGTTGTTGTTGTTGTTGTTGTTGTTGTTGTTGTTGTTGTTGTTGTCTAGCGAGAATATATACCCTTTTGAACTGATGTGGTTCGTTTGTGCGTTGTATTCTTGTTTACTTTCTTCTGATTGGCTGAAAGAAAGAATCTCATTACCTATAAGGGTTGTTTACGCATACGATTTCCTTCAGTAGGACATTTTTTCACTGTACTGGTACGATGACATCTCCCCGCATCTCTACATCTGTTGTTGATATCTTCACGAGGAGCTTCGTTATTCCCAATGATGTGTCATTTATATTTAAGCGTAAACCAAATGGCAGTCGTTACGTTGCTTGTATTTCTACCAAAGGGTCAAATAATAGACCTTTATTCGTTTGTGCTGATGGGTTCATCAAGATTATCGACATCGCTGCTGCATGGGTAGAGGATAAGTGTTTGTTATCCGAGAGATCAACGTTTAGTGAAATATCTAACTGGGAAGACAACATAAGTGGTTCTAATAGAATAGACGTGGTGTTCTCGTCGTGTGACAATATTAAAACCCTTGAGGTACGCCAATATTGGAAACCCGTCGATTGTGTGACCTTCTATCGCACATGTATAGGTTTCACAGTTCGAACACCTGAAAATATTACAGCGTTGCTTAAAATAAAAAACGAATTAACATCACATCTTAACGATGTTGACATACTTGAGGACATAATACATATAGCACATGGTGTAATCTATGATATTTACACCGAAACATGTGGTTTCCCGTATAATGCAGTATACAGGAATGCTTTAATAACTATCAGCTTGGATGAGTTTACTTCTCTCTTGTATGAGAGAATGAGTGCTGCTGAATCAAAATATGCCGAAAAATGGTTTAGTGCTACTGAAGGTCTTTATACTTACATTCTTTCAAAGGGTGTTGAATCTTTAGAGAGATATATAGAACGTACCCAACTTGAATCCTATGTTCTCTGATTAGATGAATTAATATATTTAAAATAAACTTATGTTTTTATATAACACTCTTTTCAATGAAAATTATATGTTATAAAAAATGAAAACTTGTTTTACTTCCCGCTTATGTTCGCTTTATTGGCTAAGTTGTTAATGATAGCTGTTTATTCGTCTGGTTGATGTGTGTTAAGTCTGTTATGCTCATAGTTTAGCTTTACAGAGAGTAAAAAACTTTACTTTGTTTGTCTTTACCCACTAGGTATTATGCTAGTTAGGTAAGGTTATGCTAAATTTTTTGTTAAATATTACTATGTTAATGTAAAATTAACATTGTCATGTTGGAGATATGGTTGACAAAGTATGAATAAGTTGCGCTTTGTCCATCTTGTTAGTTACTTTACGGATGTTAAGTGTGAAACTTTGCTAATGTTAACCATTTATTCTTGTTTAAGATGTGTCTGGTTTGCCTTTGTACATTATATTCTTAGTTCTGGTAATGTTATGTTGACTTTATTAATATGAAAACTTTTGTGACGACTGCACACTTTCGTCGGTCTGTATGATAGTTACACAAGGTTATAGTAAATTTTTGTTACATATTACCATGTTAATGTAAAATTAACATTGTTATGTTAGAGACATGCTTGACAAAGTGTGAATAAGTTACGTTTTTGGATGTTATGTTAGTTACTTTACTGATGTTAAGTGTGGATCTTTGTTAACGTTGACCGTTTATTCCTGCTTAAGATGTGTTAGGTTTCTCGTTGTGGGTTATATTCATAGTTCAGATGATGCTAAGTAAGCTTTATTAATGTGAAAACTTTGTTACGTCAACATATATTGTTTGATCTTTGTATAAAGAACTTGATTTTATGTTATGTTTATCCAAAAATGATACTCAAAATGTGACCTTAATCAATAGATCAATAGATCACAGATGGTCAGGAGGGAGGTTGGATGCTGGCTGGATGGTGGTTTGATTTAGTGATTTACTGCTTTAGGGTATGTAAAAACGTAAATTTGTAAGTTATAAACATAAAAAGAATAAGAAATTTTATTTATTTATTTATTTATTTATTTTATTTCTTGATGGTTCTGAAACCATTATTTTCGAAATCTACAGACCCAATAACATATATAAAGACACCAATATTGTATCATTACACAAATATTTAATAACTCGGCACCGCACCGGAGCCAGCACCGGTGCATCTGTCAACTCCTACTCCTCCTTCCTCATTCTTCTTCCACCTTCCTCATTCTTCTTCCTTCTTTATTCATCTTTCATCCTTCCTTTATTTTCTTGCTGCTTTTACCGACTTTAACGGTCCGGACACCGATACTGATCTCGACTATATCTGCCTTTACGACCTTTACTAACCCTTATAAAGACCAGTACTTTGTTAATGATTACGACATCCGAGACCAGGGACCGAGACCCGGTGCTGAGCTTTAACTTGAACTTTTCTCCCATCTCCCTTTATCTTCTTCCTCCTTCCTTTCTTCTTTTTCCCGAGCGATTCCCGATATTTCTTTTTTCAGGAAGGACTCCATCTGGTGGGGACCCCTGGAATCCGAAACCGAAATTAACTCCGACCCGTCTCCGAATCCGACTCCAACTCCGTCTCCGTCTCCGACTCCTCCAGCCTTTCTCCAAGTTTCAGTCTTCTACGATCATTTTAATTTTTTTTTGGGGCAGCGTCCCCCATTATGGAGGGGAGACGCAGAGAAACGTAATCTCGTCTCCGACGAGATTGCGTCATCATATAAATCACATCCAAATTTTAGCCCGATACGTTAAGCCTAACATGGTTTTCAGGACGAATTTGACCTGGCGCTGGGGCAGCACCTCTTAGGTGCACCTACGATCACCAAAACTCGCGTGGGATCAGTTTATCACCTAAATAGAACATATACCAAGTTTGAAAACGATACGTTAACTCTAACCCATGTAGATATATATCGGACTCAGAACCGGATGCGAAGAAGAAACCACGGTGGAATCCGAAGTCGGAGTGCGTAAAAAAACGATCCCTTACAGGGATCGTTTTTCGACTCAGATTCGATTTCCTTCGGAAATCGAATCTTCGACGTAATAATAATAATAATAATAATAATGTGTATGTGTATGCGCACGCGCGCTCGGTCTGTGTCTGTCGGTCAAACAGACCTTCGGTCTGTTTGACCTCCAGGTGGTCGGTCGCCCGAACGCTTGTTAGGCCTAATCGTGCCCGCTCGGAAGCAGCCACAAGGGCGTAAGCGCAATATCGGCGTCCACCCTCGGGGGTGACCCCCCTCTATATACATCCTACAGACTTGAAATTTACACGGATTCGAGCTTATCCCATATATAGATTATATTCCAA
>JABUQX010127277.1:0-33193 GCA_015478945.1 Trachelipus rathkii | reverse complement strand
TTCAAACTAACAATCACTAGACGACTTTGGCACATGCTCATGTTCTGTACTTCGGTGAATATGATTCATATGTGGAATAGTAATAACTAGGTTCACCCTGTCCTTCACAATTTTGTTTTTTAGACAGCACAAAACTTTTTCATTCAATTAAATGTAAGCACATTCACTTCAATCAACCTTAAAGAAGCGGTCCCAAGCACCCAGCTTCAATATATATATATATATATATATATATATATATATATATATATATATATATATATATATATATATATATATATATATATATATATATATATATATATATATATATATATATTATGATATTGTCAGCATGCTACATTGTTCTATACAAGTTGCAACAATGCAAATGGTGCAACCCAAATAAAAAAAATCTTTACAGATTCAGACCTGTGAGCATGTACTAAGTTCTGTGCTTAAGTACTTTAAATAAAATTAAGCAATGAAACTTAACTACTGAATGAAAAGTACTTAAGTTCTACTGGCACACAAAAAAATTTGGTGCTCATAAGTAACATTTATGGCACTGCCCAGTTCTGCTTAGGCTGCGGCCCTATCGAAATTTTTTTTATTTTCTGTACACTTAGCTGGTTTTCCCGGGAAATGATTTGTGAATAAATACCTTTCTTTCGAGAGTTGAACATTTATACGGGACATCGTAACCCGTACAACATATTCAAGATGATATGATTTGTATTATATAGTCAATGCTTTGTAAAAGCATGTTGGAAAATATTAATTTATTCTCCAATATGGTTTATAAGCCAATTTAAACCTACCTTATCTTATTATTTATTATTTTTAGGTATTGGAGTTCATCATTTGAGTACCCTTCGTGTATCATTCAAGTTAGCTTTCATTTAGAATTCATATTACATAAGAAAAATAAATTCATGGAGAAGAAATTTTCATTGTGGACTTTCCTACCTGAACAAAAGATCATCTTGATGGTAATGGGAAAACTAATTGATTTTTTCAACTGATTTTTTCAATTGTATTTGCTCCAAAAAATCATGATTTTTTATTTTTTATTTTTATGTTTTTTTTTATATATTTTTAAGTTATTTGGATATTAAGATTTAAATAGAAATAAAAATTAGAATAATAATATCATAGCAAGGTTACTCTGTTTAAATTTCTACTATAAAAATGTCAACAAAGATCATGTTTCAAACATTTTTCTGATGTAATATTATCATTATTACAATAACACTCTTTAGTGTTGTTGTTTCATTGTGTCGTCTATATATATATATATCCTATTTTAAGGATTTTGAACTCAGATATAGGGCCTAGAGTTAAAAATAATACCTAATCGAGCTTAAAAAAAAGTTTGTTAAATTATATTTTCGGGTGTGACAGTCTCAAATCCGTAATGAAAATTGATTTTTTCAAAAAAACAAAAATCCCCAACCCTGCCTTCCACTGGACAGCAGTGACGACTTCAAATTACTTCACCCAAATAGAGATGAAAAGTAGAACACAAGCTGACACAAATGAAATAGGTGGGAAGGTCACTTGACACCAATCAGTGGAGGTTTGTTCGCACTGTGGAACTGCAGCCCCCCCAAAAATTTCAGAACTAAAACAACTACTAAACAGTATTTGTTATTTCATCTCTCTCTCTCTCAAAAAAACTGATATATATATATATATATATATATATATATATATATATATATATATATATATATATATATATATATATATATATATATATATATATATATATATATATATATATATATATATTTATATATATGTTTATTTTTTTCTATTGCTGTGTATACACATTTCTCTGTCGAACAATTTATTCCATAGAAAATAACGGAAACTTTCAAAATCTTTTGTTCCGAAAATAGCTCTATACCGTATATTTTTACTTATGTAATCCGAGAGAGGTGTCACCGTGATCGTAGCTTAATAAAGTTAAGTTGGAACAAAATGAATTTGTTCCCGTCTGATATTTTTTTTCTTTTGAACTTCACATTATTCTCTTACCATGATCATTTTTGGCAATTTTAATCCGATCGTTTTTCAAAACTGTTAACTCCGTTATAAATTATATATATATATATATATATATATATATATATATATATATATATATATATATATATATATATATATATATATATATATATATAGAATATATATATATATATATATATATATATATATATATATATATATATATATATATATATATATATATATATATATATATATATATATATATATATATATATATATATATATATAGTATATAGTTATATATATATATATATATATATATATATATATATATAGCATATATATATATATATATATATATATATAGTTAAGCATTGGTCATTTTTATATATATATATATGTATATATATATATATATTATATCAAAAAAGTTTCTTTCACTTTTTTGATTGAAGCGGCTCTTTCCGCCACCGGCCTATTAATTAGTTTTTTGAACTAATCTTTAATTAAAAACATTAATTTATATTTACCTTAAATGTTCAGGTTACTGATGTAGAATTAATTACTTAGCTTCAAGGAGGCACCTCCTTATCCTTGGCGATGATTTTCGAACGTTTACGAACATTTAAGTACTTTTATTAAACTATGAGACTTTTAATTATTATTAAAGGCAAACAGGAGAATTCAACTTTGAAAATGCTTCTTTTCAATATTAAGAACAACTTTTATCTTTAGAGTAACCTAAAAAATAACCTTACTGAATGAACAGTTATAAAGTTTAATTTACAGGTTTTTCTTAGCCATATCGTATAACCATTAAATATAATAAGTTGCACAATACTGCATACACGCAAAACTTATTATTAAAAATTGAACCACAAACTTATTGGTACGGTTGAACACGTAAATATTGGACGTGCTCACAAAGTAATTACTGACGGAATACTAATTAATATTCTATATTGTTTATCCTTACTGACCGCGATCTAGTTACGTCACCAGTGGCGGATGAATAGAAGATTTTTACTATGTAATATTCAATCTTTATTGATAACTCATTAATTAAATGATATATTTTCACTAACTGTGTCAAAAATAAATATTTGAATGACGTCATTTTTTGACCAAATTTATAATAAATTTTTCATACATTCCGGGCAGAGGATTCTTCAAAAATTAGAAGCAATACAATAACTTTCTCATAATTATTTGCTAATTTTTACTATATTTAACTGTGTTGCTTGCGTCTTCCTTCCCGAAATTTTTAAAAAAATATATATTTTTTTTTTTTTACTTTTCTTTTTATTTTAAAAACAACCTTAATTCTTAACTTAAAATGAACATAAAAAATTTAAATCAAATAACTTAAATTACCTTAAATAACTTTGATTACATACAAAAAGAGTCTGCAAGGTTTACTCCAAACGTCCTTTGGTTTAAGGGCAGCTTTTCTCTGAGGTCTTATTAATGTAGAATTGCATTATTATTTTATATTATTATTACTATTATTATTATTATTATTAAGAAGAACCATGTCTGTTGCTGTTGATCATCCAGAACTTTCTCTTTCTAGTTCTCGAAATGCTGCATTATTATACAAAAACCGTCGCTCTTACAATCAGACACTCCTATTGATTTGGAATGGTAACCCTGTACCTCACCAGAACCGTTTTTAATTTCACTGATCTGATATGTTATTAAATCAATGGACCTCCATTATTACATCCAACACTGCTACCCAACTTTCCAAAAATGACGATGGTAATAAATAAATTGCCTTCCATGCCTCTTTGTTATGGAAACCGTCAGCGATCCCCCTCTTCTTTTTACTTTATCTTCCCCAGAAATACCCTGAACAAGTGTCTAGACCGCTCCCGGAGACTAGGAGATACCCCCTCATGCCACAAACGTACTGAACTCTCATTTAGAAGTTCATTCTTTTATGAGGTAGAATCCAGTACCTCCTGTGTTGGGTGCACTGCCCATCTGATATTTCTATTGTAGCAAAATAATCTGCATCAGAAGTTACTGTTGTACTTACTTTTAAAAAACAATTTGGCGTTATTGCCTCCAACTCAGAGTTACCAGATCTATAGGTTAGGGGTCGAATTGATGCATTTAAATCTATGCAGACAGATGTGAAGAAGTTCAAAATAGGTTACTTTACTCTTTCAGACAGCTTATACAACACTGTTATAACCTTTATTAACCTCCCAATGGCTACCTTCGATGGAGAAAAGAGGTTAAGTTTCACATGTTGATTTGATTTTTATCAAACTCCCCTTGAAAGCATCGGTACAAAAGGTACTCTTCTATTATTTTGCACCCTTTTATTAAAAATATAAATGCATTGTCCACTATAATTGTACGATGTATACTAAAATTTATTAACAGAACCTTTTGAATGCCTAAAAAATAATCAGATTGTGTTCATTGGAACTTCCCTCTATGTTTCACCAGCTTCTATAGAATTTAACAGCCTCTATGTTTAGGGCAAGTGAAAAGTAATTTTTTTTTTTTTATTATTTCTTATTCTCAACTTGTAGGTGTTGTTTTGACATGTATATTCTATCATGCATATTCAATTACCTTTTGTTTAAATGTTTAGAGATCCATGTCGTGTTCTTATGGTTATGTCAGGGTAAACTGTGTGTTTACTGTAGTTAATTAATAGATTGCAATTGTTTACCTCTTGGCATGTAATGCCAAACATTCTAACAATCACTTATGATCTTACTCAAATATGCTTCTATCCCTTAGTATTCCTACACACCTTATTTCTTTAATAATTATTACTTATATTAACAAATTTTTTTAGTTAGTATTTAGTAGTGTGTTTACTTTGTTCATGTGGTCCTATATATTTTTTATATAACAGCAGTTGAATATATGCGGATATGTTTCTGAACCCATTTTTTTATCCGGTTTGTTTATTTAGCTTTTGTTTTCTTACTTAATAATGCTACAAGTAGCTATCATCTATTAATATTTTTCCAGTGTTCCTCCTGAAGAATTTTTTTCTTACTTTTCTTACCAAACTCCTCTTTTGTTTTTTATTTCGATTTAATTCAAATATAATATAGTAGTATGGTATACTTTTGGTATGATAGTGAGTCTTTATTTTACATAATAAATAAGAAAAATTGCTTTCTTACTCGAAGTATTTTGTACACCTTTTCAATAATTAATTACATTTTCATTGGATTGATTGATTATTTTTTTATGCTCATAAACTAAATAGAAGTTTCAAATTTACTATGTGTTAATCTATCCATTATTTACTTTAATATTATTTACATAGCGAGTTTTAAGAATATTATATTCACTAGCTCGTTTTTATTAATTATTATTATGACACGTGTCAGGTATATAGAGTCTAGCGTTAAACTATTCAATGAAATAATAATTCATATTTAAATTTTTCCTGTTCTAATCTATTTACATTTTATCATTAATAATGGTTATTCATGCTCTTGTGTTGCAAAAACTATTTTGTCATCACTATGTAGAGATAGACAAGGGGCTCTTTATATTTGTCCAATATCATTGGTTTTATTCCTAAACATGTGGCATCCTATTGATACGCACAGATGCCAAAAATTTCTTTTTAACTTTTTCTAAATGAGTTTATAATCCCCTAGTTAATTTATAATTCACCAGGTTTTACCTTTCTTGCTTATTATTTTACATTTATATTTCCTGTATACATAAACGCACATTTACTTTGTACTTATTACAGATGGAAGTAATTAACCCATCTCATTTTTTTATTTCTAATTTTTTAAAAAAACTTAGATTTTTTACTTCACAATGTCATTCTTTAATGTGTATTGGAAATACTGTGAATCACACGAGCTCAGATATTAAGTGAGATTCAAAATTTAAATGTTCATCTATTATGCTTCCAAAATATTAGGTAAGCCATTTTCATAGTGCCCAATAAAACCGAACCCATGTTCTATATCTTCCTCAGGAAGTGTTTCGCTTTTCTCTCGACGTCCTCGATGCAAGAATCCAATAAATTATTAAAGGAGCTTTTTATTATTCATTTATTTCACAAAATCTCCAAGCGATTAACATATCAATAATCACGATTTTTAATCGAAAAACTTGTAGTAATTGTTCTATCATTTATAAAATATGCAAGCCATTACTATTTCCCTTCATGAAAAAGATGTCCCTCCTTTATTTTGGTATTGCAATCTATCCATGTTATGTTCGCATTTATTGTGTGCATAGTATAACCACTACTTTCTTAGTTAATCTCTTCTTTACAGTGTCACTTTTTTCATCCCATAGCATACTCAATAATATGTCTTGCTCATCAAACTTTGTTCTCTTCATCATTTAATACAAAAAACAAATTTTTACCCCTCCTTAGACCAACAAAATAGGTATTGTATGCATAAGTTAAACTGCACGTCGATTATTATAAGCTTTGATATCATATCTCAACAACAATAAATGTGACTGCTTGTCTGTAAATACTTCTCAATCAGAATATTAAAATTCTAAACTTATTTATTATTGCACACAGTTCAGCTCTATTCCATCCATGTGAAACCCTATATACTCTCAAGACTTTGTCGTACACTCAACTTAGAATGCTTCTATACAATAGTGTGAGCTAATTTTCTTTCCCTGATATAATGACTAAATAACTACCATTAAAGCTATTACGATTTTATGTTTGCCAAATAATTGTTCTATTGATTTCCAAGTAATCCTTCGTCTAAGATTAAAAAATCTATCTAGCTCCTCTTCCAAATTTTCTCCTTTTCTCATTGATCATTGAATTATTTATATACACTTTTTACATTTTCACTTCTTGTCTTTGCATTGCTCCTTGTAATATCTACAATTTATTCACATAAGAGAAGTCTCTGAAAAGAGCCCGATCTAAAAATTTTCAATCAGTACTCCCTAAGCCAAGATCGAATCCTTAAGAATGATTGTATTATTTATCATTATTTAAATGCAGTATAAAGTCAAAAACCAAACAAATATTTAATGTAATGGTAACCTATTTTAAGCTTTTAGTTCACTGGTTTGAAAAATCATCACGACAAGAAAGTTAACCTATTCATGTCTACTTCTTTTACTTTTTAAATTTTACATTAAAAACGCTTATCCTGGCTTTTACTCACGTCATCACTTATGACAACAGTACTATTTGTTCTGAACACAAATAGTAATTTCAAAAAAGAACTCACCAAATTAATAACCACTGCTCAAGCTGCTTCATTAAAGATGGAAGAGTTTTATTATTTTATAAGGGAACAATTTTTATAAACTTGGTCTTATTTTAGTACTACTTTCTGATGTGCCTTAGTCTAAGGGCTCAGAGGAATGAAATTTCTATATTTACCAAAATATCTGAAGAATTTCATTTAAAAATTTTTATACTTAAACTTTTTCAATTATTTTATTCTTATTTATTGACTGTCTAAAGACTTTCATTTATTTATAAATTTTATTTTGGGAGCCTTTAATTTTTGCAGCAATATTCACTCTATTGGCTAAACTTAATTTATATAGAGGATTTTAAAATTATTTTAGGAACTTAAATTTCGTAAGTGGTTGTATTTGTGTCTAATGGCACATTTACACGAGTGGTAAAAAACATATACGAAATTGGAATAACAAATTGATTGACTTATCAATATAGTGAGGTCCATAGTCCGGTGTGGTGCAAGTTCAACTAGCTTAATTATTGCACAGCGTTCGAAACATTTGATTAATCCTCACTCTCAGTGGCCTGGCTCGAGAATTTTCTTCGTGTATGGTGCGTTGGATGAAAGTCCTAATGGATTTTCGTAGAGGGTCTAAACATATGCTATGCCTTTTCCGAGAGGACTGAATGTTCCTTACTTTACTCTAGGAAGGTTTCCTCACATACAGACATGGTACTCATAGACTAGTGGCTCAGTGAATAACTGCTACGCTTGATGGGTTTATCTTATGGATTTTTCTAATCTACGCAAATACACATTCGTTAGTAATATTTAAGTGACTCTACCTTGATTATTAAACTCACATTTTCAGTAATACTCAATATATATTATAGAATTTTTAACAAGCTTATATATATGCTTATATCACAAGCGTTTGACTTGAAGTATGATGAGAATAAGTATCTTAACTTTTTTACTTTTTTTTGGCTCATCAACCTAATAACGGCTACAATTTTTTCTACTTTAAAAAATAAGAGATAAATATATTATTTAACTTTAATTAGGATAAATTATAATATTATATTATTTGCACATCTTGAAGATCATAAAGTCACTCTGTCACTTATTGCAAAATAAGGAAGTCATTTTTTAGAAGGTTGGAAACAAGTCTTATTATATTCTAATTGCCAAGTAATAAAAACATCTACTTATATAATTTGAACTTATTTTATAAGTGAAAAGATATATATTAATATAATAAATTTATTATATCTCAGAGCAATAAAATTTTTAATAATACCAATAAAGTATTTCATTTATTTGTAAACGAAAGTAAACCTTGTACAATCTTGGTATAATTTTAATATTTTGAAGAATATTTTAACCATAACTATACTGTATAGAAAGATAAGGGAGAAATTGAGCGTATGAATGTAAATCAGTACAATCAATGAAAATACGAAAGAAGCTCTTTCTACTTCATATTTTCTATAATAAATCAGTATTAATTTCACAACAAACTCGTATTAAATTTTTTTAGAATATATTCTTCAATAAGATGAATATCAAGGATAGACAAACTATTTTTACGCTTCAATGGGCATAATCTATTATTATTTTGCGATGTAAAAGGAAATATTAATAGTGCATTTATAGGAATAATATAATACTAGTCAACATCTAGCTTTACTCAAGAGCAATTATAAATAACATCCAACTTTGAAATGCTCTTTTGAGATCAAAAAGTAAGATTAACTGGTAAAGTCTGTGTTTCTATTACACAAACCCGTAGTGAGAAATATATGAGCTCTTAATATACCTCTCTATATTTTACATGAATGTCAAAACTAACGCCCAGAAATATTTGTTAGTAACGAATCTAAATGGATTCTAGTACTTTTCGTGATTGAAAAAAGGATGCAATGATTGGGGTCTTTATTACCACCATTCACGTTTAACGATTAAGTAGACAATTTACAATAAAATGGTGGTGTGTGTCGATGTGTTTGTTCACACCATTAACTCTTCCAACATATCTCCATTGGAAAACGCCTTCTATATTTTTTCTTGAGTGTTGTAATTTAGTTAACCGAGAACATTTTTGACATTGGTCTTTTTATGTGCGCAAATATAACTGTAACTCAATCTTCAATGACTCTTTTTTCGCAGGGTACTAATACCTCACCGCGTGAGACATACTATTAAAATTTAACATGTCCTCTTTTAATCTCAATAGATTTTATGTACAAATGGAACATAATCTATAATTGAAGATAATTGAAAAGCACGCAGTAATCCTAGATGTAGATTCATGACAACCTTATCTCTACGCACCATGGCATGTACCTAATCTACCTAAAACGTTGGAACTCATTTAATTTTTTTATCTTAGAAGAATTATGGCGTGGCGGCGTATATTGTTTGAGCCATGCTACATATTTGAGAATGTATTTATAATCCCTATCATTAGCGGCTAGATCCAAGTAACAAAAAAGGTGTACTGATTAGACTTTGCAAATTTTTTGCGAGTTTATAAAATCATAAACTCAATTATCTGTTTAATATTCATTTATTCTGTGAAGGAAGAAACTAGACATTATTAATAGAGTATCATATTATATTTAAATATTCCTTTATGATAATTTCGAAGTAACTTTCTAATTTATGTACAGGATATTATTTAGAAAAGCCTAACTTTATTTTTCTTATAGAGTCCTTTTTAAAAATATAATTATAGGTTGTATCATGTATGATTACTTTTTCTATTATTACCTCTAATATGTTATGGACAACAAACATACAGCCTGGACTTCTAAAGATATTGATTAAAATCCAAATTATTGCACTACTCTATAGATCATATAATATAATTTCACTAAACTTAATTTTTATATTATTAAATGCCTTTATATATATAAAGATATATATTAAAATAAAATATCTTATATAACAATAATATTTTAGGTATAATACTAACTAATTTAATGAAGCAATTCTACAATGAGAATGTGAACATTAACCCAACTAATGTTCGAGTTATTATAATTTATATAGTATGGTTTACATCCAAATATCTGGCTTTTACTAATTTAATTCAACAATATCATAATTGTCTAAACTTTAATAAAATGAACCTGCTAGTTAAAATTATTGAAAAACTGTGTAAGCGAATAATAAAATAAATTCCACTATATGAATAAACATGAATACCCATTTTATCATAAAACGATATACTTGTAAGAAGGCTACCTGTAGTTTTTCCACACACACGGGACATCTCATTATACGAGAGAATTAGTAGGGTTAATTAATCTTTCACTATTTTTGTCACAAAAATAATTCGGATGGAACTTATTTTTAGACAAAACGTTGGAAAGAAAACCTGAAAAATGTGATGAAATTTAACATTATTCGTCGAGCCCATAACAAAAATTTGATTTTACCAACAACAACTTTTGTATTCATAAGAAGTAATATATACAATCGTCGACACATTTGAGGGAGTAGCCCCAAAATTGTAGCATGAAGTAATACTTTCAAGGAAATACTTGGTATTGTGATAAGCCTACAAAACGAACTTCTTATTTACAAATGAATTAAGGTATCAATGGTGCTCTCGTAGCGACAGACCTGCTCGTCTACATTTTCGGTAACTATGAGTTAATATCAGATTTAATATCAAGCAATACACAACAGTAACTAAATTATCGGTATAAATTTTTAGTCGAAATATCTATTAGAAATAGATCACAGCGGTCCTAAATAACCACGAAAATTAATCTTTTTTACACGAAATCTGAGTCGTACCAAATGTCCTGTCAATTATCTCCTATATCATTATCTTACATTTAATACATTAAGTTTCGACATCACAATGTCATGGGGTATTCATTGCTCCCTCGTCTACGTGTAAATAATCTTTGAATTACGCGAAAGAAAAATAAAGTTGTCTTGTCAATATTTAATCTGGGTAATTTGATCGAGGAAGGAAAATATGGAATACCATAAAAAGGATTATTTTACACTCTTTCAAGAAACGCATAAAATCTCTCGGGATTAGAATTTGGGCTTCCATGTGAATTGATGTTTACCAAAGGGTCGAGGTATGAGTATTGCAAAGGTTTGAACTTATCACATGAGAAATTGGTGGTAAGACGTCTTTAGGTTATGTTCGATATTAGTTAGAGTAACAGTTTAAATAGAGCACGTCAATTAGTTCAAATATATCTTGTTAGCAAGAGAGATGCTTCATAATTGTAGTCATCAAAATATATTATTTATATCTGAAAATTAATACTAACCATTACTTATCATGATCACAAATAAGGAAATTTTACAACACATATTTCAAACAAAATATTCTTACTTTGAAACATAACTACAACTGCGTATCAATTATTATACAAGAGCCACCACGATGTTTGAGCTCGCAAGTAAACTATATCATCTTGTATATTAACTATATCGTTTAGAAAGTCTATCTTTTACTTTTTCAGAAGAATTTTAATACCACTCACGAACAATATTTCTTACTCAAACACGTATGAATTTAAAGTCTTACTATACTATTAAATTTTTGACAGTTCCTCTCGAAGACTACAGAACCACCAAAATCTCTCGTTCATTTTATTTAAATCATAAATGAAATTAACAGTGAACGAAAGACAGAATTATCCTTTCAAGATACATTAAATTATAGAAAATTATTATTAAACATATATATTATATTATATAAAGCGAACAATTTGAGAACCTAAAAGTAATGTTTCACAGCATTAACTGTGCAATTCCAATTTTTATTATCATGAACTATATCTCGTGCAAAAACTACTCACATGTGTTTAACTAATAAATCAGCAATTGTGATATATGTTGAAATTTTTTCAGTGAACGGTCTTAGACCCCGAATTAAATTAAGTGTTATATCATCTAACTCTGTATTTAAAGTTCATAAAAAACATTTCGATGTAATATCCTAAATACTCGTTAATATAGGAAATATATTAATCTTATTAAAGAAAATAATTACAATATAAATATTGACAATATTTTTTAATTATTACAATGTGATATAAGCTCTCGTTTCCATCAATTCGATACAGTATCTAACTACAATATCACTATATTTGTTAAAAAGAGTCTTTCATCTTTCATACATTATCATCTATATGACAATCTTTGTGAAATACTATCTCTCTATCTATCTAATGAGGCGCGACATCTTGATTTTTGCTACAATATTTATATTATAAATATAATTTTTTATATGTGCTTATAACTATTATTAAATATTAATAGATTTTAGTGTATCGTAGAATTATAAACTTTAAATATATTCTCTTAAGTCCCTAGAGTAAAATAACAATATTCCTTCTAAAACACTAATTAAATGTGAAAATTAATATATCTTTTATATTAATTGAGATATAATCTTGATGAAAAAAATTAATTAAACTTTTTACACTTTGGAAGTATTCTTCAGCTATTCAAAATCTGATATAAAATAAACAACTATTTGCAAGTTATGTAAAGTTTAAATTTAGAGTGATTCAAATTTTATCAATATAAAAAATTTATTTACGATACAATTATAAATATTTTTTTCATAAATGTATATATTTTGCGTAAGTAATACTCTTTTTAAAATATATTATTTAATTTCATTACAAAAAAGTTTCTTTAACACGTTTTTGATTGAAAAGCCGGCTCTTTTCGCCACCAGCCTATTAATTAGTTTTTTGGAACTAAATAATTTTTAATTATAAAACATAATTTTTTATTTACTTCTTAAATGTTCAGGTTACTTGATTGAGAATTTATATATCTTTAGCTTCAAGAGCACCTGTCCTTATCTCGTTGGCGGTTATGATTTTTCAACGTTACGAACATTTAAGTACTTTATTAAACTATGAGACTTTTAATTGTTATTAAAGGCAAACAGGAGAATTCAACTTTTAAAAGATCCTACCACAAATATTAGAACAAATCTTTAATTGCTTTTAGAGTTAATCCCTTAAAATAATTAACTTTAACAACAATGACAGTTAATAAAGTAATTTAACCAGGATTTTTCTTAGAACCTAATGAATGATCGTATAACCATTAATATTAATAAGTTGCCACAATAAATCTGCATACAAAACTTATAGTTAAATATGAACCACAACTTATTGTTTACTGTGTTTAGGAACACTAAATAATTGGACTGTGGCTCACAATGAGAGTTACTGACGGAATACTAAATTAATATTCTAAATAGTTTATCCTTACCTGACCGCGATTCTTAGTTACTTCACCATTGCGGAGGAATTTTTACTGTAATATTCAAGTCTTTATTGATGACTCATTTTACGTTATTTACACTTGTCAAAAATATTTAAATGACGTCATTTTGTTACTTAACGTAATAAATCTCATAATATATATAAAATATATATATATAGTATATATATATATTATATATAATATATATATAATAATACCTATTACACATAACATTTTAAATATATATATATTCTAATTTATATATTAATAAATAATAGGTGGAAGTACCGGAACCAGAATTTTTGTTCCTCGCTCCAGGAACCGGAAAACTTTCCGAACCTTATGAAAAAAGTTGAAACCCAGCCGGAACCGGAACTTTCCGACTTCCCGCCAGACTCTTTACATTTTAACTAGAAACAACTTGTCTGATTAAAACAAGTGGTTATTTTTTCGAGAATAAGAATATCTGGGTATCTTGTCATATCCCATATTGTACGATCCCTTTTTTAGTTTCTTCCTTGTAAGAGGCAATTATATTTTGGATAATGAGAACGGTTGGCATTATCAGCTATTACAATTATTAAGTTCTACATGGGGCCTTCAAAGTTTATGAAAATCAGAAGAAATTTGATAATTTTCTGCTCCAATCAATGAGCAAGTAGCAGTGAAGGAATTAATTTACTCGCTCTGAGTTTTATATAACAGCAAATACTTGTCCAAAATTTTAAATCGATCGAAGTAATAATAACATGATATTCGAGCCATGTATAAAAAACCCGCGCGTATAATAAAAGTGATAGTTTATAACCAATATAAATGATTTATAATATATAGCATATATAAAATGTATTGATAATAATTAAATAGGTAAATGAATAAAATGATACTAAAAAAATGTACCTTTAAATGAATTATTATATATTTAATAGGCGCTCTTCTCATAGAACGCAAGGGTTTAGTTCCTGTACCGTCGGCCTCTGATTAATTTAGTGCGTACAATCGCTAGAAGTAAAAAATGGCCTTAATTAATCCCCTGAAAAAATCGATTGATTTTTAAAATTCCTTAATTATGTTAACACAGGTTTAATGATTTATAAGGTGAATAAATAGCTATGCAGACCAATTTAAATTTATACCTTAAAAAGTATTTTCCCAAAATGAAATTAAAAATTTGCTATAATATAATTTATTATTTAGCAGTACAGTGTAATAAATAACGCATTACTTTCATTCACAAGATAGAACAATTAAAGTTTAAGTAGTACTGTATGTATAACTTTAAATTTCCCTACTAAATAATATAAATAATAACTATATTACTGGTGTAACATTATATATATATATAGTAAAAGAAACAACTTTAAAATCCATCAATGTTAAATGAAACTACTTTCCTTTTCTCATATAATTTGGTACTGATCAATTAATATTTTGAAATTGTTCACTTTATTCTCTATTATTAGATATATACTTAAATATTTTTATTATTGTCCTATCATTCTGAGTTTGACTCAAATTTTATTGTAATTAATATCTCTCTATATGCGAGCCACAAATTTATATAATAAGTTTCTTTCACCAAGTCCTAAAAAATGAAATGATTTGAATTATAGCGAGTATTGAGGGTTTTATATAAGTAAGAGTTAATAGTTATACCGCCATATATACTGGTTTGTAAATTACATAATGTTCTAAGCTTTATGTGATTATAACGAGATAATATCACTCTGAAATTTCGTATTCAAATCATATATTATATAGTTTATTATTCTCTTACAGAGTTTCGCCTACCTATATGTTTAGTTATTTTACGTATAAAAGTGTATTAAATATTTAATTTATTTTACGTTAAAATTATCTTATGTAATTTAAGTTTTCTTTTTAATTACTCGCATATTTTTCACCAAAAATTCCGTAAATTGGTTTATGAAGTTAAATTTATACGCAAGCATCCGCATGTTCTAACGAGAGAGCGTAAAAACTGACAATAGGGTATTCCCAGTCACAATCATTATAAAATAAGAATTATATATTAATTTTTATAGTAATATTATTATAAATATATATAGTATTAATAAAAAACATAATATTGAAAATTTCAAATTTATAAAAAACCAGGTCCCAATTTTAATAGAATACCTTTAAATTAAATCTACATATAATATTAAACTTTTACTTGCCTTTTTAGAACAATATTATATTAAGATATCCAGCTTAAGAGTCATTTATAGAGTGTGTATCGTTAATATACACATTTTTTGCTTTAACGGAACCATATAAAAGTCACCTGAAATGCAATTTCAGCGAGTCCTGCGTTCGATTCTTTGTCGAGAGTAATATTTAATAAGTGCCAAAAAAATCGTGTTTAATAAATATATGACTCATACTGTAACAACTACGATAATTAATTTAACAAATATTTCTTTATTTTACGAAAGAGTTTAAGACTGCTAATTGAATAAAAATACCCAATCATGCTGACCTCAGTAAAACCTTTTTAAGAACGTTTCTTAGCGTGAAAAAAATAAACCCAGTAAGATTTTACATCTAAAAAACATATATGTAAAATATATAGGATACTTTTGTTGTCGATTATGAAAACGTTTCTGTCACTTTAAAATTTAGCATTTAAAGTCATTTTATATCTCACGATCAATGAAAGAATGAATTCAATTAGCTTAGGCAATAAAGTTTATAGAATGAAATATTAGTAATTTATTTATATAAACCAATATTTATTATTTTTTATTTACTCAATAGAGTTAAATTGTCCAAAAAAACCACAATGCTTTTTCGATCACAACAGCCATATTCACATTTTTTTGTTATACATTATAGCAACAAAATGTAAAAACTTAATATGATGATTAAAAATTCTAAGTTCATTATAAATAGACGTGTCAATAAAGAATGATTTGAGCTTATCTCAACCGAGTCTACTAACACTAATTAGCACGATTATATTATATGAAGTTGACATCAAAGCCCACATAATCACTTCGGCCTTTGTCATAAATAATACTAAAGTTTCATAAGAAAGATACAGAAGCTATCCATCTTATTTTTTTCTTGATTGCGTCAAAAAGTCACGGAGAACCTGAAAAAAACTAAAAGTTGGTTACCCTCTACTCCACCAGCTTCATTGCCTTTAAAAATATAAACTTCTGATAATAAAAATCATGTTAATATTTTTACCTTTAACAAGAAATATGAATAATCTAAATATTGTGATTTATTTAGTATATTGTAGTATATTTATTGTTTAAACTGCTAGGTTTTTAAGATTTCCATTCGTGAGTACTATTATATTATACTATTTGTAAGTTAACTTATTTCATATAACCATTCAGTCAAGTTCTGATCATATATTGGATCCCCTTAAATTTCATCAATTTTCAGTTCGCTTATCAGCAAACCCACGTGGTAATAGTTTCTGAAGTATAAAACCATTTATGTTTATATTATAAAAAGATAATTGAAAAATTAAAGACAAATGTTGGTATTTTAAAATGAATAAAACGTAAACCGAAGAGTGAAAACTCCAATACGCTCTCTACTAAAATGATTATATGTACGCTACCAATAATATTTTTCATTTATATCCGATATATATACATTCTTTCAATGGATATTGTATAGACCTTACCTGAGGTGAATTATTATATATACTGTTCTATTAAATCGCGAAAATATCATTTATCCTTATATAGCATTCTTTCATATTATTGATAGACCTTACCTAGGAGGTGAAATGAAATAAATAAAATTATTTTATTTATATTTGATCATTTGATTATGACACATTCTTTCAGAATATAGATATTGATAGACCTTACCTAGATGAAATAAATAAATATAAATTGTTAAGAAATATTTACCTAAGAGTTCACCGTGTAATCATATATCCTAAAAGATTATTAATGCAATTTGCAAATGCAAATTCAAACCATGGTTAAATATAAATAATTACAATTGTTAATCTTTCTCTTTATTTTTCTCTCAAAATAAATGCAACATTCTAAATCGGAGACAATACAGTTAATTTTTTTCAAATGCTTGAAAAAGTATCATACATTATAAACTCAATGTTTATATTAATATTACCAAATAATTTCAAAGTTTGTAAAATTTAGAAAAATTCGTACTTTAAAGAAGTAAATTTTATGTTAATGTGAAAATTTAAGCAAAAAGCGTAATTAAAATAGTTAAAATTTTTTTTTAGCTAAATTAGTAATTATCTGCCCACTACGATGAAATGTGAATGGTAATATATATAAAAAAAAAGCTATTGTATATGGAATTTTTAGCTATTTAAACGATACTTCACTCATTTAATACACCCTCTAAAACTAATGGTAAATTTTAAAGATTAGTCACTTCCTCTTTATTCTGCTTTTTAAATAGCCATTTCAATGACATCACATGTGATAGTTATATCAACATTCGCTTTGGATTGTAACGCTCGTTTTTACCAAAACTCATAATTGAAGATTAACAATATTTTCATAAATGTTTTTGAAATTTAGGGAAAGAAATTATATATTTTTAATTACTTTTTCTAAAGTTTTGTTAAATAGGTGTGCAAATAAATTAAGATAACACGTACTTAAAGTTTTTATATAAATAGAGTTAAAGTTTTAGATTGATAAATACAAGTATGTTATCACATACTATAGTAAAATATATATTGGATAATATTAATATATTAAATTAATACATTAATAAATTAAAATTTATCATATTTATAAAAAAAACGTCTTAATTTATATAAAAAGAAAAAAACAAAGAATTAATTAATTTTGCTTTTTTTCTGCTATTTTGTCAAAATTTATTATTTATATATTATGAGCATTTCACAACAATGCATTAGGAAACTGACCAAAAGCTATTGAAAATATCTTAATAAGGAGTCTATTTTAAGATACCAAATTATTTCAAATGTTTATATTAGGAGGAAGGCAGACGTTTTAGAATATGTACAATAAGGTAAAGTGAGAGCTTTACAAATGAAAAACAATCGGGTTCAAATTATTTTTTGAATATTGAGTTTAATGTTATTTTTAAAAATAAAAACTCACATAACATTGAAAATAGATATTACAAGGACATTAATAATTCAAAATTTAGACATGATTTACATTAAATTAAATACCGATCAAACGTAAGCATCTACCCCCTAATTCATCTACTACTAACCTCACTTTTCTGTCTCTTTGGAAAACCCCACCATGCAAATTTTCATGAGAGGACGATTATTTTTAAGTTGCTGAAAATACCGTTAAAAACTTCAGATTTGTTAGACCAAAATTCACCACTAGCAATTTTCAACATAGTTAGAAGTATTATGACAACAATGTACCGCTGCAGAGACGTCTAAACTTTGTCAATGTACAATCTCTTAAGAAAAACCCGTAAATGCAGAAAGTTTAAAAGTTTTTTATTTGAATATCACCACCAAAGGTTGTCACAACTAAGATCATATTGGTATATAAAAACAGAAGAGATATATTTATGAAATTTTCATTAATTTTTGTCCTTATTATGTTTTTCTTTCTTTCGAAACATGAACTAATCAAATTACTCTTTTTCTCATATAAATATCTCTGAAACTGGGAATAGTCGCGTGATAGCCTTTATCAAAAATCGCTATGCTGAATACTTGATCGTTAAAAAATCTCAACACTTTTAAGTATTATAAACCAAAATCAGGAAATATCAAAATTTTGATTAATTTTAGGAAATAGAGATCGACTTTAAGAGTATTTCTCTCTCCAAATGTAAGTGAAAATTTAGAAAAAGCGTAAATTTTAGAGGTTAAAATTTTATTATAAACATGGTTTTCACAACTAATAAAATTATATTTAGGGTATATAAAAACAAATAATTGAAATTCATTAATAAAAAAACTGTCAATTTAAGACACCTTAAAAACAGTTATATTTAAAATTCTCTTTTGATCTGCTTTTTGAAATTGTGCTTATCAATGAACACATTTAATTTTTTTCAAGATGCTGAATGAAAATACCGCGTTAAAAACTCAATTTGATAATTTAAAGATTTAGCCAAATTTTACAATGTTCAAATGTTGAAAATTTTAGGTGGAAAAAGATCGGTTTACTATTGAAGAGTTCTAAGTTATTGGATGCATACTTCATGAGATGATTGAAAAGGTTTAAGATAAAAGGGTACGTTTATATATGTCTACTTGAAGTTAAATTGTCTTATTAAATAATCGGTTGAGCTCTGCATAGTCTCCAATTTAATATTAATTCTTCCTCCCCCCCCCCAAGCGAATATTGAAAATAATTTTCATTAAAAAAACGTCAATTTCAGACATCTAAAACTATTAATTTAAATTTCATTCTTTCTGACATTTTCATTAAGTTTCATTATTCCATATGGAATCAGCGCAATTTATTTTTAATTGGCTTGAAAAATAGTGAATACCATATTAAGAAACTCAATTTTTAAGAGGATGTTACCATAATAATTTTCAAATGTTTGAAATTTAGGAAAATAAGCGTACTTTTTTAATAATTTTCGAAGAATGGAGGCCCGGAATGTATGAAAAAATTATTAAAGCAAAAGAATGTTTTATAGAAGCTTAATTTGTATTTTTGAAACACTTTTCGAAATAAAATAAAAAAATAAGTGGTATAAAAACAATATGAATGAATTATAAGAACGTCAATATAAGACACCAAAAACTATAAACAATCGAGATCGTAGCTGCTGTTGACAGTGGGCAACGTCATGCTACTAGGAGACATTGCTTTATTCCACCGCTTCAATAAGACTATGCCGTAAAACGTCAATAGTAAAGATAACAAATCATTCCAATGGGAAATAGGAAAATAATGATCTTGCGGTACCCTAATTAATGAGACTATGTGAAAAAAATGAAAAAGGCCTCAAGTTGAACCACTTTTGAAATACATCATACGAGAGCTTGAACAAAAACATATAGTTTGATAGATAAACTAAATAGAAAGTCATAACTCAAAACGTTACAAGAGCACGCGAAAAACAAAAATAAATCCGCTGACTTGTGAAATTGCATCAATGAACCACAGTATGGTTCCAAAAGCTGGGAACCAATGTACCGTTAAAATATATCAAGTTAAGATCTATCCACTATCAATTCAAGATATGAGTCTGAACAAATCAGAGGTGTAAATCGTCATTGGAGGTATAGAGAGTTGGGGAGGGTGTTGGAGGGGTAATGTGGTATATAAATTAGTGTATGGAATTATAATATTAAAAATAATGTGACAGCATTTTTTCTAGTATAAATGAACGAAAAAAATTTATTTTTGTAAAAAAAAACCTTGTGTGTGATGAATTACCGGCCGTAACAGTCGCTTTGGTTAGGCGCTGTGACAATGGTATTCTATATAGTGAAGTCCCATGGCCTATTGAGTTCAGAGTACATGATGAACTTTTTTGCCTATATTGATTTTTATGGTTCAAACAATTTTATATTATTTCTTTGTTTATTTGTGTGAAGTATATTGGACTATAAAAGAAAAGGAAAAAAAGTTTGTTGGAATATTAATTTCGTTCTCATTCTAAATATCCTTATACTTTTTGCTAATAAAATTTTAATGCAAATAAAAAGTGAGAAGGATTGGGAATTAATGTCTTTGGTCAGGGAGATTTATGGAGAGAATTTTGTGTGACATGAATGGTTGTGAGTTTACAGTGATCTTATTCATTTTTATTAAGGTTAATTATATAAGAATGTGTACTTTATAAGAGTTCCTCCTTAAATTTGTTGTTGAATCGTTGAAAACCTTATTCTGGAAAATCAGAATAACCTTATGTATATAGTATATAGATCTATAATTTTTTTTATTAAGAGAACGAATGGATTATATCATTACACAATTGAATAGATGGAAATACTTATCGGTATATATATAAATATTACAATAATTGAATTTCATTAAAAAACGTCAATTAAAGACACCTAAAACTACTAATAAAATCACTGTTGTGCTGGCTTTTTGAAATAGATTTAGTAACTATAGTAGCATGATTGTTTTCTAAATGGCGTTTCAACTTACTTTTTTGTACTCGTTTGTTAATATAGTAATTGCCACAAATTCGGCTGATAAAAAAGATTTTATATCTCTCTCTCTCAAGGTCGTAGCAATGTTAATTTGAAAAATATAATTGGCGTTGGAGATTTGTATGTAATTTATTTGTTGTGAATCTGTGGTGCATAATTAACTGAAATTGCAGGGAGCTCGATTGCTTAAGTGTGGAGAAAAACGTTTTAAAATGTAGTAAAAAATTAAGCCCTCTAACGGGATATGATATGTTTTAGATTATGTTAATATAAGAATTTAGTTTAGTTATTGTTAAGTGATGTGACAGTTTTACGGTGGTATCGTCTCATTGACAAATATGTAAGTTTAAATATGTGGATATAAGGGGGTTATATAAAAACATCTAGGAATAATGTGAGTATTTCGAGTTTAATTTACAGAAATCGAGTCTCATAGTTTAAGGAACACGGAGTAGAAATTTTTGGTCGAACAAATATTTATTATGGGGGAGTGTGCTCAATTGTATATCCTGCTCTATTGTGAATTGCATTTCCGAGGTGTATCGATATGTACCAATTAAGTACCTTTATTTTCAAAAATTGCTGTAAATTTGGAATACCATTTAAAAATCAATTTGTAAGTATTATTGAACCCCAGTTATGATATATTTCACGATAATGTGTTGAATTTATAGAAAGAAGAATGCGTACTTTTGTTATATTGAGTTTTCTCAAAGTAGTATTAGTTAATAGATGTAGTGGAGAAGGGAGAGTGATTATATGAGAGAGAGTGCGATTCGTAATTTGTTACGGGATCGGTTGAAAAATTTATTTTAATAGAGTGTAGAGAATAGAGGCAAACTGTGTATATTTCACGAGAGCTGAAATACTTGGTCAAGTTCTATGTTGTAGTGTATAATTTAAAAACACAGATCAATTTCTTATATTAGAGTGATAAGGATTTTCATTTAATTCAATTGAAAGAACTAGTCCCTTGTTGTGAATGTGTAGACACTGTGATCTTCTAAACGACTGAAACTATTAATAAGGTTATTGTCTCTCGTGTTATAATTGGACTTTTGAGCAATTATGAATTTCTGTCACATGTGCACAAGCTAAACCATTATTTGTTTAGCACTATCAAGTGTTCTGGTTACGGCTAAGTGTGACCGTTAAAAACCTCAATTTTAGATTTATACCAGATAGTGGAGTATGATTTTCAAACATGTTGGATAGAGCTGCTAGGTGAAAAAAAAAATTGGACATGAAGATATGGTATTGATTGAGGAGAGTGTCCTAAGCTTCTGTCCATATATTGGGACGCAGAAAACAGTTATGAAAAGAAATGTGTATATTAAGAGAAGATGTTCGGTTAGAGATCGTAAGTATTTATCAGAAGAGATCTACTTGTTCTAAGTCCTTATATATTTACTAAATTTAAATTTTTGTACGAATGGATTTATATCTCTGCTCGTTCAAAAGCCCATTTTTTGTATCATATACTTACTATATGCATCAATAAGGGGAATGTATTGTATGTATTTTTTTTGATATATAAATTAACGAGAGAGAGTAGCTTTGAACATTTCATAATTTAAATAACGTCAATTTGCAGACATCTATTAGAATTATTTACTTAATAACTTCATTCTTTTCTGTAAAACTCTTATTTTTGATAATTGCATTTTCAATAAAACATGCATAGTATTATTTTTTAATGCTTGAAGACCCATTATAAAAACTCCAAATTTTTAAGATTTCCAAATAATTTTCAAATGTTGAAACAATTTGATTCCCTTAATTACTTTTTTACTCTCTTTAAGAGTTTTCTATTTTTTCATGTTATTAAGATTAAAAAAAAATATTCTCTAATTTTTTTAGAAGTTAATGAAAAGGTTTATGTTTTCCAAAGAATGGTAAAGTAGAACAAGAGAACAATCTTTATTTGTTATTTCATGTTCCAAATATTTTGAAATTCATTCAAAATGTAAATTTTTTTTAAACACTAAAACTATTTAAAAATTCTTACTATTATATGAGTAGAGCCATTTATAAGTATTTAATTAGTTCAAATAATCACTCATTAGGTGTTTTCTTACAAATTGCCATGAAACAAATAAAACTCTCGCTATTAGAAAATACTCTCTTTACTAATTTATAACAACTAAAAATATGATATTATGTCATAAAAATGTAACATTGTGTAATTAATAACTTGTATAATATATATATAGTTGTAAAAAAAAATTTTTTGGTTTGAAATCTCGTTCTGTATAAGATGCCTTCTATTTCTAAATTGTTAATTATTAAGTGGTTGTGAATATAAAAAATACAATAGTAATTAAATCGTGTCTGATTAGTATCTTTTTATTATAGTGTCTTTTAGAAAATAACTTGAGTGATATTTATATAAATGCTAGTTCAAACTCATATTGTGGTTTTTGCACAATAAACTTGAGTGATTTAGATAGTATATTTTTAAACACAATGTCCTCTTGTTGTTCTATAGTAATGAGAGATAGTCATAGACCTTAGTGAGTAATATGGTAAAAAAAAAAATATGTACTAACCTTTTTTTAGAAATTTTTATCAATTTAAAAAAAATTCACGTCTCAGATCACAGAAAAGGATTCTCCGAAATGATAGATAGAAGAGAAAAAGATCACAATAAGTAGCTTTTCTGACTATTTATATAGTATGAATTTGCGATTTCAGACTGAACGACAATTATGTGAAGTGTTTTTCAAGGAGTGACTGAAGTTGAAGTACCCTGTTCTTTTTTTACAATAATGCCTAAGTTGTCTTTTATGGAGAGGATTTATTGTTTCTGTTCAATGGTGATCAATGGGTCTTGTGGGATGTCAACCTGTTACAATTCTTAGGGCATTGTTTTGTGTGGATTTCATTTTGTTTATGTTCGACTGTGATGGTAAAGGGGCCCATACGGGTGATGCATAGTTCAATATGAAGCCGAAATATTGTCTATAAATTATTGCAATAGCTTCTTTCTATAGGTCGAAATTTGACCCAGTCAGGAAACTCAGTGCATATAATTTATGTATGTCTCTTGAGGTGATATTGTTAATACGTGGGGGAATGTTATGTGGGTGTCGTATACGACTACAACCAGTCATCCTTTAAACCTATTAACTCTGGGTTTTATCCAACTTATCCAACGTAATAGCTCAGGGTTTTATCCAATTTATATCAATTTTTCTAATTTTCATTAATGACCTTCTCTCAGCTACTTCATCTTCTATCCACTCCTATACCAGCGACTCCACCCTTCATTACTCCTTCGATTTTGGAAGCCGCCCAATGAACAGCAGTTAACTCATGCTAGGAGGATGGTCTTGAAGCAGCTGACCTCTGATCATTTTCGTATCTCTAATTGGGGCAAAAAACATGGTAGTTTTTAACTCCCTAAAAACAGTTTCTTAATCGATCTATTAGGCTTAGTCTTCCACACAACCACCACAACATCTTCGAAAACACACAACCCAAACCTTCTTCTGCTCTTAATAATCTCGGCTTTTTTATCTCGTAAACCTATTTATAAGGATCACATTACTTCTCTCACTATGCAAGCTTCGGAACTTCTTCTCGCTTCCCCAGTTGCTTGCTCTTTATAGGGAAGTTGTTCGCCCATTGCATGGAGTATGCATCACATATCTGGGGTGGTTCAACACACACATTAATCTCCTTGATAAGGTGCAGTCAAGAGCTTTTCGATTTGTTAGCTCTCCTACCTTCACCAACTTTGTATGATCCCTTTCTAGCCGTCGAACTGCTGCATCAGTCTCCTTATATATCGCTATTGCAACGGAATATGCCCTTCTGAACTCTAATTGAGTACCTCGTCCTTTGAGAAGAGCTCGCGTGAGTCGTCTAACCACAAAGTCCCACACTTTCTCTGACCACTTCTCTGATCCCAGATTTAACAGCTATGCTATTGTGGTTACTGATAAACTTTTTAACACTTTTCCTTTTAATATTTTTCCCATTTCCTATGACGTGAACATTTTCAAACGCCATGTATCTGTTCATATTGATGTTTGATTATTTGAAAAAGTAATTAGCCTCCCCAACTTTCTTAGATTTCGAACAGGCCTCGGGCCTTAAACGATACAAAATAATTTTTCAAGATAATTTCATAGGGATAGTATTTTTTTTTTTAATAATTAATGAAGAATAAAATAACACAAATATGGAGTCAAAATTTTTGAAAAGAAATCATGAGCTGATCAAAAAACGATTTAAAATATTTTCCAGATCAGATGTTCAAAAAAGTTCAATAAAATTACTGCGACAAAAATTTAATTAATTATCACGCTTAAAGAAAACACATTTTTTTAAATCATTTTATAAACATATCAGAATCAAACGTGATCCCCAAGAGAAAAAATATAAGAAATTGAAACTCCTCTTCTTTTCAGTTCAGAGCAACACAATCTGAGTTTGACATAATAATAATAATAATAATAATAATAATAATAATAATAATAATAATAATAATAATAATAATAATAATAATAATAATAATAATAATAATAATAATAATAATAATAATAATAATAATAATAATAATAATAATAATAATAATTTATAATTATAATTATAATTATAATTATAATTATAATTATAATTATAATTATAATTATAATTATAATTATAATTATAATTATAATTATAATTATAATTATAATAAGGGCTCAATGGTTCGCCTTTCTCTTTTGCGTTCATATACACACTCCTGTTCCAGACAATACTTACAGACATTACCTTATATCCCTGTGTATGGGGGAAGAAAGAATTGCCCACAGCGTATATTTTGCCTGTCGTAGAAGGCGACTAAAGGGATAGTGGTAGTTGGGTTAGCTGCCCACTACCACTTATCTCTTGCTAGATATGCTTTCGCAGGCCTCGGACATGGTCGTGATCGCCGTAAGCGACCATGCATCTTTGGGTGAAATTGTATAAATCGTTTGGGTACATGGAATGTCACAGGAATAAATGTCGAGGAGAAGAGGAGAGAGGTGATGGATGTATTTAGAAGGGGTAAATTTGATTTTCACGCTGTGACTGAAACAAAGGTAAAGCAAACAATGAAGATGAGTGGTGTGGTGTGAAATGTGTGTGTGTTCTGATGTGAAGGGGAATGAGAGAAGGAGAGAAGGTGTTGCAATTCTGATGTGTGACAAGTGACACAGAGCTATGGTGGATTTTGTTTATGTGAGTACTAGAATTATAATGGTTCAATTTAAGCTTGAAAAGGTCAAGGTATATGTGGTTTTAACATATGGTCCATCTAAGGATGGTGTTTAGGAGAGTGCAACTCTCTGGGATAATCTGAAGGATGTTTCGGATGAGGTGAGTATGAGCTTCAGATTGATTGTGATGGGCGATCTAAATGGTTGGATAGGCGATCAGAAAAGAGATGGTATAACAGGTAAATTTGTGGCGACTTGAGAGAATGAGAATAGTAAGATGGTGATTGATTTCTGTGAGAAAAGAGGTATGTGCGTAAGTAATACTTTCTTCAAATGAAAGAGTATTCATAAGTATACTAGAGTTGGTGTAAGTAGAAATGATATCGAAGTGAAAAGTACGATTGATTTTGTGTTGGTGAAGAAGGAGATGTTGAAGTATGTGATGGATGTTAAATCAGTGAGGGGCTGGGGATGGGATTATCGGATCATTATGTTGTTTTATGTAAGATTAAGTTAGTGGGGGCTTGGATGGAGAAGAAAGAGGTAAGGAAGGAAGTGGGAAGAATTAAGAGTGAGAAGATAAGTAAACAAGGCAATAAGGAAAAGTATTTAAGAACGTTTGCAAATAAATCAGTTGAGTGTGAGTAAGATGAAACTCATCAAATCTGGGCACAAATGAGGGATGCCTTTGTTAGTAGTGCAAGAGAAGCATGTGGATGTGCTAAGGTAGGAAGTAAGAATCTCAACAATGAATAGTGGAATGAAGAGGTGATGCAAACGGTTAAAAGTAAAGAAAGAGTCGTATTTGAAAGTGATAAGAGAAAATGATGAGATCTCAAAAGAAAGATGTTTCGAATTATATAAGGAGCAAAAAGAGAAGACTGAAAGTTGCATGAGTAGGAGAAAAAATGAGGGAAATGAACAGTTTGAAAGAAGGATGAATGAGGACTTGCAAAGGAATAGGAAGCTTTTTCTGGAGGGAAGCTCGAAAGGTTAGGAATGAGAGTAAAGGGAATATGCATAGAATAATGAATAGGAATGGTGCTTTCGTAACTGATAAAATGGATGTAAGAGGAGTGGGAGGGAACACTTCAAAAATCCATATAATATTGCCGGTAATGAAGAGGTGATAGTGAATATGTGTGAGTTTGATGGTGCGAGAAGAGTAGGTTTTTTGAGGATGAGGTAATTAGTAGGGAGGAGGTAAATGGTAAAGTGAGAAAGTTGAAAAATAGTAAATCTACAGACATAGATGGAATAACTGGTGAAATGATCAAGAATGGAGGCGAGATGGTGATTGGATGGATTTGGAAGTTGCGTAACAAAGCGTTTATGAAGGGTATAGTTCCGAGAGATTGGAGGAGAGCAGTAATAGTACTCTTATATAAGGGTAAGGGGGATAAGGGGAACTGTAGGAACTATAGAGGAATTAGTTTATTGAGTGTTGTAGAGAAGATATATGCTGGTATTTTGGTTAAAGAGTACGTCGAGTGACTGGAGGACTGATTGGTGAAGAACCAGGTGCTTTGGAAGTGGTAGTGGATGTGTGGATCAAATTTTTACATTGAAACAAATGATTGAAAAAATGAGAGAGAAGAAGAGTAAATTGTAATTAGGTTTTATTTACTTGCAACAGGCGTATAACAGGGTTAATAGGGAAGCTCTGCGACAGGTGTTAGTGATATATGATGTTGGTGGTAGGCTTCTGAATAGAATCAAAAGTATGTATGACGATAGTGAAGAGTGTGTAAGAATAAATGGAGTCGAAAGTGATTGGTTTAATATTAATAGCGGAGTGAGACAGGGATATGTTATGTTTCCTTGGTTATTTAATTTTTATATGGATGGTGTTATGAAAGAATTAGAGGTGGGGATGGCAGGGGAAGGTGTTAGAATGATGGAGAAAAGAGGATAGTGGAGGGTATCCTGTTTATTGTATGCGGATGATTTGGTTTTGTATGGTAAATCTGAAGAGAGTTTGAGAGGATTGGTAGATGGGTTTGGCAAGGTGTGTAAAAGGAAGGGTTTGAAAGTAAATGTAGATAAAAGTAAGGCTATGGTAGTGAGTGAGGAGAGTCCGCGGTGTGAAGTCAGGTTAGATGGTGAGCAACTGGAACAACCGTCTGAGTTTAAATATTTAAGAAATATGTTAGATCAAAAAGAAACGGATGATGCAGAATGTAGTAGGACAGTTGTGAATGGTAGGAAAATGGCTGGTGCAATTAAATCCTTGGTGGATGTGAAGGGACTAAGTCTTGAGTGTGCTAGTGTTTTGCATGAGGGTATGTTGTTACCTGTGTTAATGTATAGTAATGAAACTATGCACTGGAATAAAATGCATAAGATCAAAAGTATAAAGTGTTCAGATGGACAATCTTAGGGGCCTGTTAAGTGTGAGAAGAATTGTAAAATGAGGAATGAAATCATTAGGAAGAGAATAAACGAGAGCACATTGGAATGGTTTGGTCATATGGAAAGGAAGGATGATAGTTGATTGGTTAAGCGGATGTAGAGTGGTTAGTGTGCTGGGAATTGACCGGCTGGGAGACCGAAGGAAAAGTGAATTGAGTCAATAAAAGAATTCCTGAAGGAGAGGAATGTGAGTTTATAATGGGAGTGAATGGCGGGGCTTTTTGAGAGGTTATGGTTGTGGGCTTTGCCCAGAGAATGAACCCTACATTGACTAGATACCAAAGTGAGGTTCTGTCGCAGTCTCGTGAGACCTCTAGAGTTGATTTTTATGACTGCTACGAGTTCTCACTTAAGGGTATAAAGGGGACGGTAAAGGGGGCTTTCTTTTCGACTTGCGTCATGTACTTCTGCTACTTTTTTGTTCCGTTGTATGCTGCACAACTCACTCCCAATCTGGGGATGGGAGGTAGATAATAATGATAATAATAATAATAATAATAATAATAATAATAATAATAATAATAATAATAATAATAATAATAATAATAATAATAATAATAATAATAATAATAATAATAATAATAATAATGATAATGATAATGATAATGATAATGATAATGATAATGATAATGATAATGATAATAACAATAACAATAACAATAATAATAATAATAATAATAATAATAATAATAATAATAATAATACACACACATAATAATAATAATAATAATAATAATAATAATAATAACTAATAATAAAAATAATAAATCAAGAAAATTTTTTTGACAGTAAATAACGAAAATGTTAATACCTAATAAAAAACATTCAAAAATTTTGTTCTAAAAAATTCATTGCTTGTGAAAGGAAGAAAAAAATAACTGTTTGAAAAATAATTATAGTCTAGAACAGTTAAGATCAAGGGAATCATTTTGTTTGAGTTAATATATACCTTTACACAAAATTATATATATATAATTTATATATATATATATTATTGTTTATATAAATTATTATTATTAGTATATGTAGAAAATTTCTATATATATGTAAATACATGATTGTTGGGGATTATATAAAAATATATATATATATATATATATATATATATATATATATATATATATATATATATATATATATATATATATATATATATATATATATATATATAGTATATATATATATTTTTGTTATAGATATATTATTTATTATTTTTATTATATATATATATATATATATATATATATATATATATATATGTATATAGAAGGGTAGCTTGGAATCTCTACTGGGTCCACATGGAATTCCGCTGGGGTGCTCCTGGGTTACAGGAGCAACGAAACAAAGTCAAGCAACGCCAACATGAGCACAGCAACAGTTGCGACAATTTTTGCAATGATAGGACGAAGAAAAATTTCACTTGCGCCAGGACCAGGATTGGACCAGTGGTAGGGGCCTCCTGTACATTGTCTAACAGCGACGATGCTGTCGATGGTCCTGGCACGAGTGAATTTTTTTTATTATTGTTTCCATTAAAACGGGTAACTAGCATTTATTTCTACTTAATTAAAGAAACTCAAAATGAAATTTTTATTGATATACACAAAAAAAATTGGGCTAGAGAAGCAAATGAAATAAATTAAAACATCTTTAAATTATTAAAAACTCAAATATAAATTCATGGACAAGGCCTACATTAACGAACTTAACTACGTCTGATGTATCCTCTTAAAGTAAAAATGGACTATGATCCGGTAGGTAAAAATATCGATATTTTGATATTTAATATATTGATATTTGATAACTTTTGATAAGTAGTGAAATATTATAAAAAAAAAGGAAATACCAAAATATTAAGAAGAAAAGAAAGTGTGAAGTACAGGTGTGTTTTTCAAAAAATAGTGGTAGTTACGCGGAAAATTATGTAGAGTAAAGTAAATGAAGGATTTTTGAGGCATGTAAAACAACTTTTATTTCTTTATTTCCTATTAAAAAATCGAGTAAGATAAGAGGTCAGTTACTCCAAGATCTTTATCCTAGGATTGACTATTTCCTGTTGCGCTGCTCATCATTCAAATTGAAAGAAGTAATAAAGTGTGGATTGGTCGGCCTAAGAGTGGATAGGAGACGAATTGACAGGTAAGAAATCATTAAAGAATAGAAAAAAAAAAAAAAAATTATTGACAGAACAGACTCACAATGGGGAACACCAATATTGATAGATCTAAGAGGTGAATGTTGTCATTCTACAACTGCTACTATTAGACGGCCGAAATTGAAATCAGAGAGACGGATAGGCACCGAAAGACGGGAGGATAAAAATCAAAGTTTTGTGCCACAACCTTTCGAAAGCTTTCAATTTGTCTTCTAGTTCCACAACAAAATATTCACCGCAATCCGATATATATATATATATATATATATATATATATATATATATATATATATATATATATATATATATATATATATATATATATATATATATATATATATATATATATATATATATATATATATATATATATATATATATATATTAAGCCGTTTCCGTTTTGGCAATATTCTTACGAATTCTCTCTCTCTCACAAACTCTACTTGATAGGTCAATGCGTGTCTCTTTATATCTCCCAAAAAGAAAGAACCATGTACTTCTCTCTCTCTCTCTCTCTCTCTCTCTCTCTCTCTCTCTCTCTCTCTCTCTCTCTCTCTCTCTCTCTCTCTCTCTCTCTCTCGTAAGTCTAGCATAACAAAAAGCCCTCAAATCTGATTCGAAACCACATCCAGGCGGCTAAAAATTTCGAATCAGGGCTTATCAAGATTATATCTTTTTGCGCCTTAATCCACTTCAAGTTAGAAAATACGTGCAACACAATTTCCCCTGACCAGACCAAGAACCAACTGTGGTAGGTAATGAACCCCGCCCCCTCAAATTCAAAGGATAGAGTTCAATGGCAACAAACTGTTCAACTAACTAAACTAAGGGCGTATAAGCAGTAGCATACATAGCAGCAGCAGTGCGCAAGCAGCAAGGTTGGCAGCTATAAGGAGCAGCGCGGCTGGCGTTGCTATACATATGGTTAAGCGTTGCTATATATATATATATATATATATATTGTTGTTAAGGTTATATATATATATATATGTTTCGTACAAATACAGACAAATACTTATATAACCACGTAACAAGAGTTACTTTCTATATATTATTGGTTATATATATATATGAAAGAGTTATTATATATATATTATTATTATTGTTATATATGTATTAGATATTATTATATATTATATATATATATATATATATTTATATATATATATATATATATATATATATATATATATATATATATATATATATATATATATATATATGTTATATATATATATATATATATATATATATAAGGCATGTAAAAGGTGGTAAGGCTGGCTTCTCTTTCGACCTGCGTCATATCTCTTCACTAATTTCTTCTTGCTCCGGTGCATGTTTCATAAGCATCTTTAAATCTAACTATATATATATATTATATATATATATATATATATATTATTATATATATTATATATTATAGCAGTTTTTTTAAATATACTTCAAACTATATATATATTTATGATTACTATTATACATATATATGTATAAAGAGAAAATGTTCTTACAGGCTGGTAAAGAAGTCAGTCAATAGGTTTATTAAACGAGCATTTCCTCCGAGATTTTCTTAACCCTCCTCTCTCTCTCTCTCTCTCTCTCTCTCTCTGCATTATAAACATTTCATCAAGTTTTTGCTTTTTAAGTGCTTTTTTTTAGTATCTTGATATTTTTAGAGTTTTAAAAACTGAAAATTTTTAAATAATAAAGAAAAAAGCACTTAAAAATCTTTATTAATACAAAACCGTTTTAAACTTTAAATATTTTGCTCTACTTTGTCAAAGTCATAAAAAAAAACATTTTGTCTTTTACAGAAATAGATATGAAACTGCACATAATAATAATTATTATTATATTACTTAGGTTGTAATTCAAACCTTCAAAATAAACATATGAGAAGCAATACTTTGTAAAAATCAGTAATATATATATATTG
>JABUQX010127276.1:35000-38194 GCA_015478945.1 Trachelipus rathkii | reverse complement strand
CCGTGATGGCATAGCAAATGCAGTTCTCTGATTGGCTCCCTTGAGCGTACTAAAATTGCTTAATGTATAGGTGTCTGGTAGAAAACAATTTACCAACCAATGTAGTTCGGACCGCAGGGTAATGTGATCCACGCTATATAAGTGTTGTGAGATTGTGGATAATAATATAAAAAATTTAATAATAATAATAAAATAATAATAATAATAATAATAATAATAAAATAAAATAATAATAATAATAATAATAATGATATTAATAATAATCATAAATAATAATAATATTTTGTGGGGATGATGTATAATAGTTTAAAGATTAGATTGCTATGCTGACTTCTGCTGGTAAGTTTGGAAACTTCATTTATTACCTTGGTAATGAATTGCTGGATGCAGTCCAGGCTAGATGAGATATTATTTTTGTAGTTTTCAAATTAATGTTATTGTAAAATAACATTAATATTTTAGAGAATATGTTGAAAAAGTGTTTATATTTTCATTTAACTAAATTTTGATATATTAAACAACAACAGCAACAAACAACAACAACAAAACAACAACAACACAACAACAACATTGTCACAACAAACAACATCATCCGTTTTCTTAAATTGCAACAACAAACTTACATCTTCAACAACAACAAGCTACAGCAAAGAAATTTTTTATGTTGTATATTACAAAAAATATATTAATATGACTTGAATCAATAGATCAATAATCAATAGATCAATAGATCATAGATCTGGAAGGTTAGGAGGGTGGGTGGTTTGAGTAACTGATTACTGATTTACAGCTTTAGGTAGTTAAAAAATGCAATTTTTTTAAGTTATAAACGTTAAAAGAATAAATTTTTAGTTAACAAAAATGTTTAAAGAAAACGAAAAAAAAATTAAATAAAAATTTTCAAAATCTAGTTAGAAAAATAATTAAATAAAAAAAATTTTAAAAAATAAAATAAAAAAATTAAACATTAAGTATAAATTAGTAAAATAAAACTATTTAAAAAAAAAGTTAGAAAAATAAATTAATGGCTATCGAGGAAAATTTTATTACTAAGTCTCTCTGTAGAGTACAACTTATTAAAAGGAAAAAGATAGATAAAAATAAATTGGAAATAAAAAAACAAAACAAAAAAATAATATTCCAAATTAAAAAAAAAATTAAACACAAAATATAAATGTAGAAAATGAAAACTTATGAGAAGAAAGTTAGAAAAAAATAATTTAAATATATAATTAATTAAAAATAAAAACTGAAACACAAATTATATTTGTATATTGAAAAAAAAGAAAAAAAAAATCAGAAAAATAAATTGAATAAAAAAGCAAACAAAAAAATTATATTAGTTTAACGTTTATAAAAAGAAAATAGATTGAAAATATAAATGTCAGTCGTCAACATTTAGGAAAACGGGTTATCTTTGCATGATGCAGTGCAAATTGACGACATGTACATGTTAGACAGAAGCACTTATGTGAACAGTAAGGATTTGTAATTATTAAAACGGAATGTTTTAAAACTCGGCACCGCAACCGCGCCCAGCACCGGGCCAGGTACCCAACTCTGGTCTCCTTCTCCAGACTCTTTCCTCATCCTTCCTTTTATCCTTCTTCCTCCTTCTTCCTTCTTCCTCTGTTTTGCCTTCCATGCATTTTTTTCAGGTCGGGACCCCCTCCGTTGGGGTCGCAGACACCCTTTTACGGACTTATAACCGTCATTTCAAGATCTACAGCGTTCAATAACATATATTTTGAGTAAATTATGGGGACTAAACGAATATTATTAATTAGCCAAACCGCAACCCGGCTCCAGCACCGTGCCGATGCCAACTCCGACTCCTCTGACTCAGACTCCTTCTTCAACCTCTTTCCTTCTCTGAACTCCTCCTTCCTCCATTCCTTTCCTCTTTTTCTTCGCCCCAATTCTTCCTTTCTTCTTCCTCTGTTTTGCATTCCATGCATTTTTTTTTTTTTCAGTCGGGACCCCCTTCCGTTGGGGTCCCAGACACCCTTAACGACTTTGAAACCATCATATTTTCGAAATCTACAGGTTCAATAACATATATTTTGAATAAAAATGGGACTAAAAGAATATTATTAACTTAAGCACGCACCGGTCCAGCACCGGTGCCGGTGGCAACTCCGACTCCTCTGACTCAGACTCCTTCTCCAACTCTTCCTTCTTCTGACTCCTCCTATCCTCCATCTTTCCTTCTTTCTTCCCCCATCTTCCTTTCTTCTTCCTCGGTTTTGAATTCCATGCATATTTTTTTTTTTTCAGTCGGGACCCCCTCCTGGGTGTCCTCAGACACCCGTTTACGACCTTACCCAACCTCATATTAAGTTCTACGACCTTATAAACAATACTATATATATATAATATATATATATTATTATATATATAATATTAAATATATATATTATAAACTATATTATATAATAATATTATATATATATATATATATATAATATATATAAGTTGAAAAACAAGTATATCTTGGCTATTTTTTTATTCTTTTGTTTATAAGGTTCATTCACATTTATACTAGGCGTGCTTTAAATTTAGTTTGTTTTAAAAAAAAAAAAAATATTTATTTCAAATTTTTATTTATTTTTATTTTATTTTTATGTTTTATTCTCTAAAACAAAAATAAAAAAAAACATTACTTTACCTTAAAAAGACTTTTTAAAAAAATTCCACTATTATTTATCTTATCTATCCATCTATCTTATCTATCAATCTACTATCTTGCTAAATATATATATGTATAATGTGTGCGAGTTTGTTTGTAGGTATGTAGTGGTTGTTGTGGTGGTGTGTTGTGGTGTGTGTGTGCTAGTGTGTGTGTGGAGTGTGTGTGTGGGTGTGTGTGTGTGTGTGTGTGTGTGTGTGTGTGTTGTGTGTGTTCGCCCATACATGTGTATATGTGAGAGTATATTATATGGTGTTTGATAACTTCTTTTCTTTGTTTCCCATCCTAATGTTTTGATGTCAAAACTTTTTGAATAAAAAATTCGAACCCAAAACTAAAGCTGGCGTTTACCCTCCATGTCCCCCCCCCCTTTCTCTCTCTTCTCTAATATATATATATATATATATTAGATATATATATATATATATATTAAATATATATATATATATTATATATATATATATATATATAATATATATATAGGAACCGATTTTACAAAGGCTCT
>JABUQX010127276.1:17500-30000 GCA_015478945.1 Trachelipus rathkii | reverse complement strand
ATTCCACTCCTGAGATCATAGAAATTCCACTGTTCGATTTTCTCTACAACTATACCAAGTCCACGTCAATTTGTCAACAAGAGCGTTACTCATATATATAAATTCTCAGAAACTGTATATAAGCTCGAAATAAATTCATACTTTAAATTTATATACACTTTACTCAATATTAAGAATCTCTCTATACTTAATTTGACATACAATTCCATCACATTACTTTTTTAATTTATCTGTAATATATCTCTCCTAAAACCTATTAGTTAACGAGCATTATATTTAACTTTCTTAAAAACTCAAACTCACTTATCTAAAATAACATTAAACCGTCTTTATACACACTCAACCCTATCATAATCATACGATAACATATTTTTAATCATATTTTACCAAATTCCATTTAAATATATAATAAATACACATATTTTATAATTACTTTACATCACTTTTACGTTACATTATTTCCTTCAAATTTAGTATCAACTTTATACTTTAAAATGCTATAATTATTACTATTTTCATTCTCAAATATATTGTAGCGGTACATCTGGTTCGATATCTAACTATATAATGATTTATATATAAACTCAGTTAAATTTTAAATATAAATATTTAAATTAATATAAACTTGGGTCTTTACGTACTTGAAGCCCTAACCAAATGGAAGTTATAACTCCCATTATAAATTTATTCAATTTTTCCGTCCCAAAGTTATTATTATTATCAAATTTATAAATATTTAAATTTATTAATAAACTCGTTGTATATAAATTTAAAATTATATAATAAATATACTCCTTCAAGTCTCTCTAGAGATATAAAAAATCCCAGCGTATAAATATTTAAACACATTTTATATTGTAAACTCATTTCATTCACTCTCAAAAATTTGAAATATGACCCATGCACTTTCCTTATAATTTATAAAACTCATCTTTAACAACTATATATTCTCTAAACGACTATCTTAATTAAATATTTCTTTACAAATAAAAATATAAATAGGTAATATAAATAGTTAAATATAAAAATATAATACGCTCATGAATAATATATATATTGATATCTATAGTTTTAGAATCGATTTTTAATTTAAACTCATCTAATGGAAATTCCTCATTAGATCATACTCTCTTTACTACTACTATACATTTCATCAATCTTATAATTGGACAACTTTATGTACACTAGTTTTCCAACATTTTTTAACTATTTTTCAATCTTTCACATACTCCCTTTTAACAAACTTATATTATTGCAAAAGTGAATGTAAAAGAAGTATTTACAAATATACAAATATTACATTTTCTCTAGAATTCATAATCACTCGCAAAGTATACAAAAGTATAAGAAATAGGCATCTCATCATAACATTATTCTCTTCTCAATATATTATCAATCATACTAATCCTTATAATTACTCCCTTACTTCTAAACACCTCACTCAACACTATTTTTATATACTTATCATACTCAATTACAACTTTTCAACACATTCCTTAAAATATAACTAAAATTATTAATATTTAAGACATTCATAATATTATGTGAACAATAACATACATACATTATGTCTACTATATCTACTCACCTTTAAATTTAACTAAATTTTATAATTTAAATTAAATATTTACAATCATATTTACACTATATATATATATTACTCATATATATTTCAATTATACACACCAATATTCCTAAAATATATATTCGAAGTCAGATTCTCCAAAATATTTTTAAAAATTATTGAAACTCTAAGCTATGATTTCCCTTGGAGAAAGATAATTACACATATATATATATAAATTTGAATATAATCAAATCTCTCATATACCATTCTCTAGTATGTACTCACCTTAATATTTATCTAATGCCATAAAAATTCTTAATGATTTGCAAAAATTACAAATTTAATATAAAATTTTACAACAATATACGCATCATCAGAAAATAATAAAGGATATAAAAATTCTATAAAATTTAACCCTTATTGTTAAAAAGTAAAAATTTTATATAAAAAATTGTTAACCATCTCTTTATACAGTTAACTAAAATGAAATATTAGCAAATATCTTTATGATATATTCTCGTTTTATTACTATATATACAATATTGAAAAGTCCATATGAGATATATAAGATATTTAAATAAAATATAGCAATAGAAATTTATAATAAATCACATTATTAAATTAGTAGATATAAAATATTTGAGAATAAGATATATGCTTTCTAAATTATTATAACATAATATTAAAATATTATATCTAAAGAATTTTCTTCTTATTATACACTTACAATACATTTTCAATAACATTATAGAGTTTATTATTTACAATCATAATACATCTAAGATTATTTAAATAACAATGCCTTACATCTTTTTAAATTTGAACACCCTCACTAAATATCTCTTTCTAAGTTTATACTACATTATAATCATTTCCAAAATATCCAGAAAATATGTCTACAATTTAATAACCCTTTACATAATACTTATTAACCTGATATTATAATACTAGTAGTTAAATAATATTATAAATATATTTTAATATTTAAATATTTAAAATTTTAATAATAATATATTATTAAATTAATTTTAATAAATATTTAAAATATTTTGAATATAATAATTTATAATTAAATTATTTAATAATATTTAAATATTTTAAAATATATATTATAAATATAAGTTTATTATAAATTTAATATTAAAATTATTTAAATATATTTTAAAATATTTAAAAATATTATTTAATATTTAAATAATTTAGAAAATATTTTAATATAATTTATATTAAATATTTAAATATTTAAATATTTAAATATTTAAATAATTTAAATATATATATTATAATATAATTTATAAATATATTATTAATATATTATATTTATAATATATAATTTTATAATATATTTAAATATATATTTATAAATATTTAAAATTTATAAATTATATTTATAAATTAATTTAAATAAGTTAAATATTTATTAAATATATTTAAATATTATAATTAATTTATTAAAAATTATTTAAAACATATTTAAATATATATTTACTAAATAATTTTATAAAATTAATTTTAAAATATACTAATTTAAATATATTTAAATATTTAAAAATATTTAAATATTTAAATATTTAAAAATTTTAAATATTTATATAAATATGTAAATATTATTAATAATATTATAAATATATTTAGTATAATTATAAATATATTATAAATATATTTTATAATTATTTTATAATAAATATATTAAAATATTTTAATGTGAATTATAGGTAGGCGACCTATTTAAATATCGAATTACTTTAAATATAGTGTGATAAATGGAGTTAAGATATTATAGATAAGTTCTTATTGTAGAACCTACTAAAATAATTTTACTCTGATATGTAAATAAATTAAAATTATGTAAATAAATTAAAATTAAGTAAATAAATTAAAAATTATGTTCATAAATTATGATTTTAATAATTTATATAATGAATATTCAGAGAATTAAAATGTTATCAAAAATATTTTTAAAATATTGCAAAATATTTATTAAAAAAATAATAATATTAATAAAAATAATTAAAAAAATAAATTATATAATAATAATTTAAAATTAGGTCAAGAGAGATAATAAATTTTAACTTCATATTTGAAGATATTATTCTTTATACTCATGCTAAATCAGTACTCCTTAAACATTTTAATCCTAAAATTGTGTATCATTCTACATTTGTTTAAATATATCAGCTGATTCGTTAGGTTACATACTTATATATTTTTTATAATTTACATTACACTATTTATTAACATATATTTATAATTATATTTGAAATCATAGCTCATTAACTTGTATACCTCTTTAAATTTTTTAAATCATCTGTTACAAAGAAATAAATTTAAAGATAATCTTTATGCTATATCAGCATCTTTAAATATTTAAATATTTAAAAATATTTAAATATTTTATAAAAAATTTTAATTGAAATATATTTAATATAATTCAATATTTCAACATTTAAATATATATTTTAAAATATATATTATAAGAATTTTAAAATTTTAAATATTTAAATATTAAATATCTTAAATGTTTATCTGTTAATAATAGTTAAATTATATTATAATTAAATTTAAATATTATTAAACATTATATATAAATATTTTAAAATATATTTTAAACATATTATAAAATATTTAAAATATTATTTATAATATAATTTATAAATGATTTTAAATCATTTTAAGATAGTTTGAACTGATCAAAATTTCATTTCCTTTGAGTATTCAAATTTAAAAGAAGTAAAGCAAAATATTTAAATATTTATGTCAAATATTTATATCCCAGCATATTATATTATACCCAATAATATATTTACTGAATATTGACATACTCTTATATAAATCCTTAAAATCATTATAATTTTTATTATAATAATTATACAATATTTATATAAAATAATAGTTGTATAAATATTATTTTATAATATTTATAATATATTGATAAAATATATACAAAAATGAATATTTTAAAATATAATATGTTTTAAAATTTCTAAAAAAATATATGGATAAATTAATATTAGTAATGATTTTTATATATTATATGAAATTAATTGAGCGTTATATTTATTCTCTTATATACATATAAATATCTAAAAAAATAAGTTACAGATAATTTTTTAAAAATATTCTCTATAAATGAAACGGTTACTTTTATATTAAATATAATCATAGCTTTACCAAATTAATTATGTAGAAACAGTATTTTTCTCCACTCAGAAGCAATTTATCTTAATTGATTTTATTTAATCTTATTTAATAAATATATTTTATTATAATTATATATTTATATATTCTCTGATGAGAGATATTTGAAAATAATTTTATATTAATTTATTTTAAATTTAAATTTAAATTTAAAATTAATTTATAATATAATATTTAAATAATTTTAATTAAAATAAATTTATAATAAATTCATTTTAAAATATATTTTTATTTATTAAATATTTACAAATGGATTTTAATATTTAAATTAAATATTAAATTGATTTAAAATAATTTATATCTATTTACATTTTAATTCATTTTTTATTGTTACATGTACATTATATATTTCTAAAATTATTATATCATATTTTACTATTATTTTACATTTACATTTACATTATATCATTTTAATTGAAAATTATGATTATTTTAAATTTTATATTTAAAGTTTAATAGTTTAAATATTATATAAATTTAATATGTAAAATATATATATATAATAATAATTAATTTATAAAATATAATTTAATTTTAATAATATATTAAAATTTAAAATTTAAAAATTTAATAATTATATAAATTAAAATTATTTAAATAATATTAAAGTTATAATAAAATTAAATAAAAATAATAAAATAATAAATAATCTGCTATAAAAAGTAGAAAGTACTAGTGAGTGAAAAATAATATATTATTAAATTATAATGATTAAATAAATAATGTTAATATTAAAATATAAATATAAAGTGTATAAATTATAAATATATTAAATATTTTAAATATTAAAATATATAAATAGTAATATAATTATAATAATTAATTATTTAATATAATATATAAATATTATAAATATATAAATTTAAATTTTAAATTTTATATTAAATTATTTAAATTTTCAAAATTTAAATTTTAAAATTTATAAATTTTATATAATTTAAATTTAATATTTAAATTTAAATTTTAAATATTTAAAATTTTAAATTAAATTTTAAATTAAAATTTTAAATTTAAATTTAAATTTTAAATTTTAAAATTGAATTTGAAATTTAAATTGAAATTTTAAATTTTAAATTTAAATTTTAAATTTATATTTAAATTTATTAATAATAAATATAAAGTATATTTATATAAATTTATTAAAATATATATAAATAAAAATAATAAAAAGTGTAAATATAAATATAAATATTATAAATTATAAAAATAAATATAAATTTTTTAAATATAAAAATATAAATTAATATTAAGAGAAAGAATAATATAATTTATTAAATTTAAAATTTATATAAAATTTAAATAATATTAAATTTTAAATATATTATATAATATATTAAAATTTATAAATTTAAATTATTAAATTTAAATATTTAATTTAAATTCAAATATTAAAATTATAAATTTATAATTTATATATAAATTTTTAAATAAATTTAAATTTTAAAATTTAAAATTTAATTTTATAACTGTTAAATTTGAAAATTTAAATTTGATATTATGAATATTTTAAAATTAAAATCTAAATTATTAAATTTAAATATTTAAATATTATAGATGTTTATTAATATTTATAAATTTATAAATTTAAATTATTTAAAATTTAAAATATTTAAAATATTAAATATTAAATATTAAATTTAAAATTTAAATTATTATAAATGATATAAATATAAAATATAATTAATAAATATAAATTTAATATTATTATAAATTTAAATTTTTAATTTAAAAGTAAAATAATATTAAAATTATATAATATATATATTAAATCAAATTATATAAACTATAAATATATATATAAATATATAGAAATATAATATAAATATATTATTATAATAATAAGTAAAATATTGAAACTTAGTTAAATCACTCAAATTATTATAATAACGTCCTGAGTATTTTATATGAAAATTTTAAATGTAATATTTATAAATTTAAATTTTGAATAATATTGATATATTAAATAATTTTAAAAATTAGATAATTTGAATTTTAAAATTTTAAATTTTTAAACTTATAATTTAAAATTCTAAATTTAAATTTAAATTTATATTTATTAAAATTTAAATATTTTTAAAATTTAAATTTAAAAATATTTAATTATTTTAAATTTATAATATTTAAATTTAATTTAAATTTAAATTTAAGTTGAAATTATTAAATGAATCAATAAATAATTAAATATATGCATAGAATAATACAACAAATAATTTAATAAATTAATAAATATATTATACCTATAACTATAATAATACTTATAAATTATAAATTCTAAATACATTTTTAATAATATATAAATATTAAATATATAAATATTTAAATCTAAGTCTTAAGATAACTATAAATTTAAATTTAATAATTGAAATTATTTTGACTAATAGATCTAATATGTATAAATCTAAATTTAAATGTTATAAATAATTAATTTATATAATTTATAATTTAACTACATATGACATATAATATTAAGAAGTTAAATATTAATTATTTTTCTGTTATATATTTATTAATAATAATATTAATATCTCACCACGATTTTTCGATTTTAACTTCTCTTTGAACAGCCCGACCAAATTTAATATAAATTTAATTTCAAATTACTTAAAAGATATTAAATATAAATATTATAAATGATTACATATTATCTTAATTATTTAATTTTTAATATATTGCAATAGGTTTTCTGAATGTGTAGATTAGTCATAAATCTGCATACATATTAGATCATTAATTGATTCAAATTTATTATTGCAATATTTTTAGAATTTTTAAAGTGGTGAAGATTTCACAACTTAACATTAAATTCCAATATGGATACATTACTAGAAATTCACACTTATGAATAAGTAATATAAAATAAATTTTATTAATAGTGTAGCCTTTAGGTAACTATATATATATATTTTAATAAGGCTATAACTGAGATAGTAAATATAACTGGTAGTGTGATAATAGTTTTGAATGAAAGGTAGTTATTGACCCTCAAGAAGTTTTCTTGAAATTGGATATTTGTAATAATGTTTTTTTTTATTATAAGCTATATCTTTTTTGTATATTTTACCAATAAGATTTTTCTAATATTTATATATCTTATATTAATTTGTAGGTGCCCAATTGAGGATAAAATTTATTATCATCTAATAGAATATCTCATATATACTATATCTATCTATATATATCTATTATCTATCTATCTACTATATATTCATATATATATCTATATCATATATATTATATCTATCTAATCTTATTATTTATAATATATTATTATTATTAATTATTAAAGTAACACTTAAAATTATTAAATATACAACATTACCTATTTATACTTACTCTTCGAAATATTTGTTTTTAATTATTATTCTATTTTTATATAATGTTATCACTTCTCCTCTCTATATTAAGTATGCTGGTATGTAGAAATATAACGCATTTATCAATGCACGAGATAAATAATGTGATATAAAGTTTATATTAGTATATTTAATAGATAGTGCTGAAACGGCAAGTCAGTTATAGAGGAAAGCTCATCCCTATTGCTCCAAAAACACACATACACAATTATTTTTCTCTTATCTTATCTAATAATCCTTAATGTTTATTAAATTGCGAATACTCGTATTTTGCTCATGCAGACTATAAATTATTACTACTACTTAAGTGTGCTTTCACTCACTAAGATCCTGTAATGATCGGATCCATCTCTCTACATTATATTGTACTTATATAGCTTAGAAGTCAAAATCGTAGTAGGTTTTCATATTTTTTACATTGGGCTATGAGCACTCCACAAAACCCATACTCATCTCACTCTCAATATAAACACGACCATCTATCCCATTATAATACCTTATTCTTTATTTCGCACTTCTGCCACTCAATAAGATTTCAACCATATTTTACTTTTCATTCTATCTAGACAATCTCTCTCATTATTTTATTCCTACTTAACTATTGATTAAACCATTACAAACGAGTTCAAAGATTATTCTGTGTCGATCCCATACAATCTAATTTCACCATTCAACTTGATTATTATTATTATATTACTATTTCTTTTATTATAATCATTAATAATTATTGGATTATTATTACTATCATAAATTAATTATTAATTTATTGCCAATTTTAATATAATTATCCATCTCTAAATTATATATATACTTAATCTCGTACTCTATTTATTTCTCTTCAATTTTACGCCATTTATTTTCCTCATCAACACAATAAATCAATAATCTAATCCTTACTATTATTTAGCATTATTTTCTATCTCACACTTAACAATTACTACCTCCTCCAGAAATCATTAATATTTCTCTATTATTATTGAACAGATATACTGATCATTTATTTAGTTAAATCATTATACCCACTTACCATTCCACTTACCATATTAAGTGTATGTTATAATTACTTATTATTATTATTTATATATCATATATCTACACATGTCGTGACCTTAATCTATTTTATTACTCTATCTCTTTTAATGCATGAACCAAACTATAGTACTGTTTTACTTCGAGATCTTAGATCTTTTATATTTGAGACAGTTTTTCTAGCATATAGAAATATATACAAATTGTTCTCATACCTCTAGTCTCACTACACATTCCTTGGGTATATATAAATACATGATTTACTACTATTACATTATTTTTTATGAAAGAGTAATTAAAGATTATTTTATTGTATTGTTATTATTCTGTATTCATTTTTCTTAGCCAATTATTTTAATGAAATTGAGTAATTAAATATTATTTTTTTGTATAACTGTTTTCAATTTATCTCTATATGTATCTTAATTTCCTAATTTATTCACTCGTATTATTATTATCTACTTTGATTTTTCACTATCTCCAGTCTGTGTATGTACTTTCTCATCATTCGGTAAAGTAAATTTTATATGTTATAAATGAAAGATTAATCAAAGTGTTTTCATTTCTTTTATGATATTCATTTTAATCTTGTGGGTAATTGGATGATTATTTAGACGTCGATTATGAAAGATTAAGGATTATGGTGCGTGTCATCTTTAATTATGTAGATGTAATCACTCACTTTTTATATCATTTCTTATCTACATTATTTTGACTTTCAAAGCTCTTCCTTTTATCTACTATCTATAAAAAACTCTCTTCTTCATCTCACTATAATGTAGTTAAGCATGAACTTATTAGCATAGTATTTGCAATATATACCAAAATTATTTTATTCATCTATTTTTCAATCAATAAGTCAAAGGTGTTATTTCTTTCATCTCTTCACTCTTATTCTTCTATATATCTTTGATTTTACTCCTTTTCCTCCTCTAACTCACTCATCTTCACTCATAATATATAATTTAATATTAATTATTTATTTATTATTTATTATTATTTATTATTATATATATTATTAATTAATTTTATTTAATTTACATTAGTATTATTATTATTTATTAATTATTATAATATTTATTTAATATAATTATTTAATTAATTAATTAATTTAATTTAATCAATCTATTTCACGATTATTATTATATTTATTTAAGTTTATTATTTAATTATTAATTATTAATTTGATTATTTAATTAATTGATTATATATTATTATATTTTTAATATATTATATTAATTATTATTATAAATTTAATTGAAGTACTTGATTAAATCATTATGAATGTAGACGTCATGTACATTTTTTTTTTTTTATATTATTTTTTTTTTTTATTATTGTTTTTATAGTAATGTATATATTATTATTATTTAATTATTAATTATTATATATTATTGATATATTATTATTATTATATTTATTCTATATATATAATAGATATCACATACCTTATGAAATGCCTTAAATATTAATATCAATACTTTGATAAAGAAATACTATCGACAGGATCAAAAGTTTACTGAGTAGAATGAAAAAGCTATAAAACCATGTGAACTGAGGAGGTAACCTTCAAATAAATAATACATACTTTAAGGAACTAACTGTCTGTCTCTGCATAATAACTTAATAATATTATATTATTTATATATTTAATTATTAGATTATTAATATTATGATTATTTAATTAATATATATATTATTATATATTATTATTATTATTATTATATTATCAATTATTTAATTATTATTTATAATTATTATTATTTATTATTATACTTTATTATATATTTATAATTATTATTATTATTATCGATTATATTATTTATATATTTATATTATTATATTTATATGAATTAATAAGTGAATAATTTCTTTATTTGTCTAGGATACTAGTTTTATTATATTCTCCTTAGAATTAAAATGTAAAAATTGAACTTTTTTTAAAAATGCTGATAAAGATGTTTTCAAATATTTTTTCAATACCATGTTATGTTACTTATGATATTATAGAACAACGTATTACTCCATGACATAAATCTGATGTGATTATTATCTAATTTTTTTAGTTTTTTTATTTTTTTCATTTGACAATTGGAATAAAAATAAAGGAATTGTTGATTAGTGTTGTAGTATTTTATAATAGTTAATTCAATAAGTTTGAATAAGGGAGCAGACTCAGTTCTATGTGTCTGCTCATGGCACTGTAGCTTAGCCGACTCCCCGATGCCAGGCATCCGTGATACCTCATACCTTACAATCCAAAGCTGGATCCTCCCACTTGGGAGATGTTTGTTTGGTTGGTAGCACATTGAAATAATGTTTAAAGGGTTGTACTTAGATTTTAGGCATACATGCTAATGCTTACAAATTTTGTGTTTAATTACGTAGTAATATATTTAGCTCACATTGGTAGATCTCGGAGACGAAAGAAAATTAGCTGCTTCATAAACACAGGTGAATATCACCTATGTTTATGTTTACAAAGATATTTACTTCACCCAAAACCTTCTGAAGAGGAGTCAGAAAAGGGGAGAGAAATGCAGGAAGAGAAGATAAAAGGAAAGAGCGGAAACACTAATTAGAGAAATTTAGAAGAAAATTTTTATAAATATTAGACTCGTATAATGACATTTCATAACTACACATGTAGTCCTCGTCAAGTATATCTATTTACCAATATTTTTTCAATTTTTCTATTATTTTTCTTGTCGGTCTCTGCGGTTCTCACTTCAATCCTTCTTCTAAATTCAGAACTTCAGAATCGGAATAATCGCTTCTTTTTCTTATTTGTTTCGTCGGTCAAACCTTTCCGGGAGCTATATGAGCATCTTAATGGCACTTGCTTAAATAAATTAAAGAACCAATCATCCTACATCTAAATTTCCTCAAAGTAAGAATGGAAAAAATGATATTTCCTTTATTTCTTCTTCCCTTTATGCTTCTTTGTTTATTCGAGTCTTTCATTTTCCTTCCCATTCGAAGGTCAAACTGTTTCTATAGCAACCAAGAGAGCTTCAGATATTTGTTCAATGGGGATCCAGTATATTGAGCACTGTTATATTTTTTTTTTTGCTTTTCTTTCCGATGATGTTTCGTCATTTCTGATATGTATGATACACTTTTATTTTTATTTTAATATTATAAGAAATAGGGCTACTAGAGTTAGTAAGTTGGAAAAGGGAAAAGAGTTTTCTTAAATTTAACATTGCTAACTAATTTATGAAGTCATTTTAATTTTATAAGACTAATATATCGTTTATATTTGCATTGGTTAAAATTTTGACTTTTTGCGTCCCTTTCGTTTCTGCGCCTGCGTGCTGAGCTAATAAATGTATGAGTATGGTTGGTTTTTC
>JABUQX010127276.1:7500-15000 GCA_015478945.1 Trachelipus rathkii | reverse complement strand
AAAGGAACATATTTGGTGAAGGGAATTTTATTTCCTAGTTTTTTCATTGCTATGGGGAAGATTTTCTCGAGTGGATTTTGTTTTAACAGATAGTTTCTTTGTTGAGAGCATTCTTACACTCTCATAGATGTTATTTCAAATTTTTGGTGCAACTTTAATTTTTTTTTTTTTTTTTTTTTTTTTTTTTGCTTGTTTTTATTTATGTAACGGCTTATCACATTAATTTTCTTGACACAGGTTTTCACTCTTCACATTACTTAATTATTTGATCTATATTGTTTATTTAAGGTCACAATCACAATTTGTTTGATCGAACTTTTGGTTTGATTTTTAAGCAAAGTTTCAATTTCCTTCGCGCCATTTCCTTCCAGTCATTTTAATTAACTTATTGTTCCCTAGTGTTGTTTTAGTGTTCATTGCTTTCCTAATATTTTTTTACGTATCTATCATATTTATATAATTAATAAATGAGGATTTGCTCCGAAAATTTTACCTTCTTGAAACTTTAAGCTAAGTTTGGTTTTATTTTTTTTACTTTTTCTTTTAAAGAGATAATATCTATATGAATAGGATTTTTGGTTTATTTACCCTTTTTATTAATATAAGGTTTTAAATTTAAATTTTACGGTTTTAATGCAGGTTTTCATTACGTTGGGGTACTTTTAAATTTAGCTTTTGTTTTAGTCATTTGTTTAAGTTATTTTTTTTATTGTGTGTGTGTGTGTAGATTTAATGTGTTTTAGTTTAGTGTGTAGATTTTGTGTGCTTTAACTCTCTAGATCTTTCAAAATTTCTGTAAATACGGTTTTAGCGTTTTATAATTTCCTATTTTAAATTTAGGTTTTAGCGTACAAACAATTTTATCCTGATTTCACTTTTTTTTTTTTGTTTTTGTCTGTTTGTTTTTGTCTGTTGTTTTTGTTTTGCTGTGGCTGTGTGTGCGTGTAGGATGGCAAATTTGCACAGGCTCGGACTTTCTATCGACTTTATCAACATCCGCGGCTTAAACTCAAACTTTGCCTCTGTGGAATATCACCTCTCTAACTCTAACCCTAACCTTTTTCTTGTCTGAGATTCAGATGGCTAAGAATTCATCCTATAACTATTTAACGTATCCAACTACAACTTATTTAATAATTTCCGTCAAGGGTTGAGTATGTGCCTATGTAAACATAAACACCTATAACACGTCTCGAGAATCTGAATCCCCTAACTTCGATGTTCAAGGCTTAACTTTCCTTCTACTACAAATAATCTTGTGTTTCTGCTACTGTTCTCATAACAGAACAGATTTTCACGCCTTTTTGGAATGCAACATTCTACTACTTCTCATGAGACTGTTATTTCTTCCCCATCCAAATACTGAGGTCCCTCTATTTAAGAGATTGAATGTACAACACTGAATGGTTGGGGTCCTCTCATACTGATTTAGGTGGGGAGGAGGCCGAATCATTCAGCATTCTCAACGATCTGGAACAACTAATTAAAGAACCCACACACATTCCGGATCGTCCCAACCAATTCCTGAACACACTTGACCTATGTTTCACCACTAGTCCTTCTCTCTTTAAATACATTACTTTCGCTCCTATCGGTAAATCTGACCACAAATTTATATCTCCTAATTTTAATACTTTCTCTACAGCAGCTCCATCATGACCCACGCGTTTTTTCTGGCACTTTGATCGGGTCGATTGAATGCGTTGCTTCTCTACGCTAACTATACTAACGATCGTTTTTGATCTGAGTGACGTTTCGAATTTCTGCCGATAAGGGAGCTGTAATCGTTGATGGGATGAGCAGGTTCATTCCTTTCTCGACTCAATCTTTCTCTCCTCATAATCCATGGTTCGATCGTGCTTGTTCTCTGGCCATTCAGGCTAAAGACACTGCGTATCGGGAGTGGAAAAATTCTCGTTCTCCTATCACTCTCGCTAATTTTCATTCTGCTAGAAATCGTTGCAGGGATACTCTTCGACGAGCAAAGCGGGCTTTCATCAAACGAAAGTGCGCTAACCTCCTTGGTTCCCCTACTGACAAATCTTTCTGGCCTCTTGCCAGAAATATCTCTAACAACTTCTGTAAATGTCTTCCTCCTCTTATTCGCTCTGATGGTTCTGTTCCTAATTTCTCCAACCAGGCTACAATCTCTAAGGCCTCCTATTTTCCTCTCTAATCAACTCCTGGACGATTCTGGCATTCCTCATCCTCCCCTCCTCCTTCTCCTCTCTCTCAGGTGTCCTATGCCTTGCCTGCATTTCAACCTGACTGGTGTATAGCCCTGAAATTCACAAACGTTAGAAGGCGGTGGCCAAGAGGCATTCCTCCCTGAGCTTTAGAGGGAGTGTGCTGTGCTAACCCCGTCAATCTTTCAACTATATTCTCAATGTCTCAATACTAACACTTTCCCTTAGGGTTGGAAGGGCGCACATGTCCAACCTTTTCCGAAAATGGAAGTGTTTGATCCAACTATCGCCATAGCTCTACTTGTGGCCTCTATCTAAGATCTTTAAAACTCTTCTCAACTCTTACTTAGATCATCTGGAATCTCATTCACTTTTTTCCGATCGTACGGCTTTTGGCGCTCGAGGTCTACTGGCGATATACTTTCCTATCTACCCGATTTATGGTTTTTCGCTCTTAGGAACTACGTGGGGAGATTCTGTGGTGGAGGCTGGTGAGCGATTCAGCACATCGGGTATGGCACGCGTCACTGCCTCCAAGCTCCTTGGGTTTCTCCTTTTGTATGCATTTATGACTAGCTCTTTTTCAAATCGCTCACATCGGCTGTTGTTGAGCAAGGACTTTCTGCCTTCCTTTTTCCTTTGTGGTTCTGTCTTATCTCCTACTTTATTCCTACTTTCTCATTAATGATCTTCTCACCTGCACATCTAACTCTATTCACTCATATGCTGATGACTCGACCTATCATTCTTCAACTCATTTCAATTCTGCTCCTTCTTTAAATTCTAGAATTGCCTCTCGTCTTAATCTTTCCGATTCTATTCTCGCTGATCTGGATAGAATTTCCGGGTGGGGTCGTCTGAACCTTGTGAAATTCAATTCTTTAAAAACTCAATTTCTACAAATCTCCCTCTCTAAGACACCTTCTAACTTTCCTATCTCTTTCAACGGTTCTCTCGTCTCTCTTGTTGACAATATAAACATCCTTTGCCTTAACATAAACAAAAAATTGTCTTGGAAACCTCACATCACAACGGTTGTTATGGGCTTCTGCAGAAACTTGAGTCTGTTTTGACTGCAAGACTTTTTTTCCTCTTCACAGTTATTCCAGTTATACAAGGGTCTCATCCGCCCTTGTATGGAGTACTGCTCTCATTTCTGGGGGGGCTCAGGTTTCAATCGGCTTTTGGATAAGGTCGAGTCAAAGGCAAAAAGATTTATAAACTGTCCTGTTATTTCTAGTTCACTTGACCCTCTATCTTTGCGGCGCGATGTTGGTGCTTTTTCTCTTTTCTATAAGTACCGTAGCGGCAAGTGCTCGAGGAAACTTTCCACTCGCGAGCCACTACCTTTAAGACGCCCTCGTAGCACAAGGGGTGCTGTGTCGGCGCATGAGTTTTGTGTTGATATCAGCAACTCCAGACTAGTTCGCTGCGGTGCCTCCTTCTTTCCTGCCACCTCTGTTCTGTGGAATTCTCTTCCATCTTCTCTGTTTCCTACTCAATTTAATCTCCCTCACTTTAAAGCCCGCGTCTGTGCTCATCTGCGTAATTTGCGTTAGTGGAATTTTTGTTGATTTTAACACCCCCTCCTTGAATAGGGCTTAGCCCGTGAGTGGTGGTGATAACTGTAAAAAAAAAAAAAAAAAAAGTTGGCTTTTAAGGACAAAGAAATGTTTTTTTGGGAAATGTCGAAGGTTGTTGGATTGGAATTCGTTTCCTTCATTGAGCGAAGGTTAGGCTTCTTTCATTTTAAGATTTCGTTGATGTCATTTTTTTTTTCACTCGAGAAGTTCGTTCACTTTCGCGCAGTTTTTTAGGCCTAAAATGAAAATGTTTGTTGGAGAATTTCAAACGTTTTGGTAGCGACGCTCTACTTGTAGTTACGCGTCATTTGTTTTTTGTTCTTTTTTTTCACTTTGAATGCGCTTGTTGCGCCGGTTTTTTTTCTAACACTACGACTTTATTAATTTTTTGCGATAAAACATTGTATCTTCACGTAGTTAACTTTTTAGAATCACTGTTTATTTAATGCGCACTTATCATAATTAGAAGAATCACTGCACTTTTAACGTTAGTTTCACAGGAATTTTTCAAATAGTTTATGTTTTTAATGGCACTTTTCACTGCATCTAATTCCAAATCAGGGGCTTGATTGAATTCAGGGTCACTCGTAGGGTTTACCAAAAGATATGGGCCGTTAAGATCACCTTAACTATCTTAGAATTAATGAGAAATCATTAATCAGTTACTCTGTGTTTGGAATGAGAGCAAGTTTTCTTTATTCTTTATTAAACAGATCAAATAATAATGGAAATTGCACCAATAAGTTCATAATATATTTCATTTGACAATTGGAATAAAAATAACGGAATTGTTGATTAGTATTGTAGTATTTTATAATAGTTAATTCAATAAGTTTGAATAGGGGAGCAGACACAGTTCTATGTGTCTGTTCCTGGCATTATAGCTTAGTCTACCCCGATATATCCGTGATGCCTCATACCTTACAATCCAAAACTGGCCTCTTAACTAGAAACAGTTTCACTATTTGGTAAACACACTGAGGTATCAAGTTAGTGGTTGGCTAAAATTCTAGATTCTTTTAGGCACAACACACCATTGCTTTTCAATAAGTTCTCAGTTTTAATCATTTAGTAATTTTCTGAATTATTATTATTACATATTATATTATTATTATTACATACATACATACATATTACATATATATTTATATTTACATATATATATATATATATATATATATATATATATATATATATATATATATATATATATATATATATATATATATGAGAGGATGTTACATTTTACAGATGATTACCTGGTCGGATTATTATTATTATTATTATTATTAAAGAAAGAAAAAGATATACATATATATATATATATATGGAGGAGAAAGAGGAGGAGGAGGAGGAGGAGAGAGAGGAGGAGAGAGAGAGAGAGAGGAATAGCAGGGATCCTGAAGGAATGGATGGAGTGGTGGAGCTGCAAAATTTTCAGCTCAGTTCTTTTGAATTATTTTTTGCAATTCTTTTTGCAAAATACGAGTTTAATTCATCACGTAATTTTGGCTGTGTGTAGTTTGGATAGCTAAGGAGCATTATGGACTTCATATGGAATAATGGTATATTTGGCGCAGTCGGCCCGTGTGAATATTTTCTTCGCATAGTTCAAGAAGGAATGGGTCAAACACCATTGAACGTCCGGTTGCTCAGTGGTGAGCACCAACTAAGGGAGATCTAGGTTCGTCTCTGGTCGTCCGTGAGTGAGTGTGAGCAGTTCATTTTGGCTCCGTCTTGCTCAAACTGAAAAAATGAGCACACCCCCTCCTAGATTACGATAGTGTTAACTATATATATATATATATATATATATATATATATATATATATATATAACATGAGGAGAGAGAGGAGGAGAGAGGAGGAGAGAGAGAGGAGAGAGGAGAGAGAGAGGGTGGGACGGAAGGAATGGAGGAATGAAATAAAATAAAATGATAATTATTTTATTATTAAAATTAAATGATAAATAATGTTTTACAATAACTAAAAGGTAAAATATCAGGATGAGTCTCATCTCGAAAGTGACACTTAGTGAAAATTGAGATTTAATCATGTATGCTTATTAACGGAATAAAAAAAAAAACAAATTGAAAAGTTCTACATCGCACAAATTAAATAGTTTAACCAGCTGCATAAAGCTATATCTTTAAAAGTCGTTTTACATGATTTAAAAACTACAATGCCCTGCTGGCAGACCGCATTGGATACCAGGAGTCGGGGTCTCGGCCTCTGTGGGTGGACGATTTGGGATTTCGTCTCTTCTGTCTTTCATCGGCTCGAGCCTCTAATGGAAATATATTTCCTTTAACTTCAATTTTTAGGGGCTCGAGCCGATGGGGACAGAGGGGTATCGAACGATCGAGATTGCATTGCTGACCCAATATAATTTCGAGCCAATTTTTCGAGCGGATGATTCCGGTATTGTTGATCTTAATATTTTTTTCTCGGTGTTATACATTTTGAGATACCTTCCTACGCGACGGTGTCTTTGGTTAGATGAACTGATAAAGCGACAAGACCAATCATTAATATTTGAGATTGTTCTTGACTTTATTCTCTCTCTCCTCTCTCTCTCTCTAAATATATATATATATATATATATATATATATATATATATATATATATATATATATATATATATATATATATATGTACATATATATATATATATATATATATATATATATATATATATTACACAACATATTTTCTTTTAAAAGGAACATTAAATTTGAAATAATGGACTTCATCATTAATAAAATAAATTGACTTTTCATTCTTTTTGTAACCTAATTTAATTTTACCCTAATCATGAAAAATTTAAACAAAATTGTAAATACTTTACCTAAAATTTTATATAAAAAAAAAAAACGAGACATACAATACACATAAAAATATATATATATATATATATATATATATATATATATATATATATATATATATATATATATATATATATATATATATATAGAAAGTATACATATATATATATATATATATATATATATATATATGAGAGAAAAAGTATAGAGCATATATGGTGGCAGAAAAGCGGCTTTGCCCCGGAAAGCATCATGCAATAACTAAAAATTATAACAGCTGAGGAAAAAAATAACATTTTTGATTTTAGCAAGCAATTTCATTAATGAATCTTAAAAAAGAAAATATTTTATTCTTAATTTATTAATAGCACCTTAAAAACTAGTATAATCTTAGATGTGGCAAGCGTACATTGTGATTGACTTTAAATCCCTGTATTACTTCACGAGAGCAAGAGTTGACAAACAGTGTTTAGAATTTTACGCTGGAGAAAATGTTATTTTTTCTTTTTATATCCTTTTTAGTGGTTCGAGCTGATGGACAGAGGGGGGGGACAAGTCCCCCGTCGTCCCTCCCCTCGGTAGTTCGAGAGAAACCCTGACTCTATTCATTCATCGTTCTTGTTTCTACCCGTGGATATTCCTTAATTAAAAAACACAAAAAAATCAACATTTGTCACCTTTTGCGGTGCTCGATCGCACTTACTGAGCTTTTCTGTATTCTCAGAAACCACACATGCTTTTCAACATTTTTAACTATTTAAAATTTTAAAAAGTTATTTTTTATTTTTTAAATTTCATGGATAAAAATGTTCCTGATTAAAAAAATGTTATTTATTTTCCTGTAGCTGTTATATTTTTTTAGTTACATGGATGATGCTTTCCAAGAGGCTGACCTATATATAT
>JABUQX010127276.1:0-5000 GCA_015478945.1 Trachelipus rathkii | reverse complement strand
TTAATAGTTACTATATTTTTCATTTTCACTTCTGTAGCTTTGAATGTGATTAATTGTTCATAAACCGAAATATAAATCTAAATCGTATTTTCTACCAGTTTTTAGCCTTTTTTTGCAACTTTTCATTTCGTAGCTCAGATATTGCTGGAGCAAGAGAATGAAAATAACTCATTAACATTGTTCATGCTAATGAAATGAGTAGTTATCTGTTCATTTAATATATCAAGAGATTTATTGAAAACCCTTATTCTAAAGGCTTTCAATGGGTCTTCAATTCTTTCATAAGATAAAAGCTTATCAAAAAACTTTTTAATCTGTATTTGACGTCTGGAAGTAATTTTTGCTTCAATGTTCCAATGATGTGCTAACTCAGTAGTTTCTCTCACTACATCTTCAAATTTGTATCTTAGCTCACATAAGTTTGATTTTGCTTGTCCCAATAGGTAAGTTGCTTTCTAAAGATCTGTATTTGGACTTTGCAATATTTTTGAGACTTTACTTTGAAACACAAGACAAAGAATAAACTCAAAATTTTCTAACTGCTTCCTGAGACCAAGGGTTTCGTTTCTTTCACTTGTCTTCTTACTCATAAATATCACTTGAGATAAGAACTGCGAAATACTTTTGAAATTGTTTTTTATTGATAGTAAGGAATCATAGTTGGATGACCACCTAGTTGGACATAATTTTTTAGTGTTTTTGTGATGCATTCGTTATTTGTTGAACAGCTGTTAATTCCTTGCCACCGAGCTGTACTAGAACTGAAATACACATATACTTTTTCCAGTTTGTCATAAAATTTTTGAAGAGCCATTATATCTTTTACAGAATCATTAAGAATTAAATTTAAATTATGAGCTGCACAATGAATGTATTCTGCATTTGGAACAATTTTCTATATACGAGCCTGAAGTCCTGAATATTTCCTCCTCCATCATAGCCTTGATCTCTGCATTTTCTAATTTAATGTTTTTGTTATCTAATACGTACCTTAATTATTTGTTTTTTTTTTGAGCTGCACTGTTCTCTGTTATGTTATAAAAAACCCACAAATTTTTCTTCAAGGGAGGTGCAACTATTTCTTAAGGGCACGCCCCAATTTTCACCCCCCTTAAAAATGAACATAAAATTCGAAATTTTCAGCCGATTTTGACCCAATAAACACCAAACTGTAGCTTTTTTTTGCCCTCTAAAACGTTGTTTGCTGGTGTTTTCCTGTGACTGTAGTCATTCTTTCAGAATTTTCAATTTTTCAAAACCCATGTTTTTGACATTTTTCGAATCAACTTCCAGATTTTTTTCGAAATGACTTCAAACTTGAAATATGCATAGATAGGTCCATTACCTACAATAGTCAAAGAGGATTTTTCGATTTTTTGATTTTGTGCTCAGCGTTGTCCAATTTCCAAACCCACTTTTTTTGGATTTTGAAGTGAAAAATTGCGATAATTTTTTACCTGTTCGGGCGAAGTGGATGAAATTTTCAGGGCATATGTAGTCGGGGGAGAGATGCACATCTTTTTTACTTAGATAATTTCTTTGTATGTGCAGTAGTTTATTTGTTCTGAACAATTTCAAAAAAAAAAAAAATGAAATTTTTTAAAAATTTCTTTGAGCATAAAAAAAAATTATCTATAATAAGATGTATTCGGTCGACTTTATTAAGTTCTGAGTTTGATGTTGATCGGATGAGTAGAAAAAACTATATTGGAATATTTTTTTTAATACTTGTCCGATCAACATCAAATTTTCAGGGCTTGTATAGTCGGTCGAGATGCATCTTTTTTGTTGATATATATATATATATATAAAGAAAGAAAGAAGAGAAAGAGAGAAAGAAGGAGTTCAAGAGGGAGAGGACACACACACACACACACAACACACACACACACCACTATACATCACATTATTATTATTATTACACACACACACACACACACACATACACACACACAACAAAGAAAGAGTGAGAGTTCGCCGCCGCCGCCTGATTATTATTATTATTATTATTACTATTATTACATATTAATACTATTACTCATTTTGCATTATTATTACTATTATTATTATTATTATTATTATTATCATTATTATTGCTATTATTATTATTATTGTTATTATTATTATTATTATTATTATTATTATTATTATTATTATTATTATTATTATTATTATTATTATTATTATTATTATTATTATTATTATTATTATTTTTTTTTTTTTTAACAGGAGCACCACATCGACGGAACGTCATCAGGCCGTCAATTAGTGAAATGATTAAATTTGTTGATTTGGTAAAACAATAATGGATTTTTTGATAAATAACTTATAAGGCAATAAATATTTATTTATTCTCTAAAATTTTATGATTAATAACTGACAACTATAATAAATTCTGTATATCAAAATTTTAAAATTATCATTCTCCTGACTTTCATATTAATACATATCATTACATACTTACATCTTACATATTACATACATTAATAATATATACATACATATACATACATACATACATATATACACATATACATACATATTACATATTATTATTATTATTACATATATTATTATTATTATTACATATATATATATATATATATATATATATATATATATATATATATAAATAAATATATATATATATATATATATATATAGAAAGAGGAGTATATATATATATATAGAAAGAGGGAAGATATATAGTATATATAGTATATATATATATAGTGAAAGAGAGTGCAGGCTACACATACATACATAAGACATACAGACATACATACACATACATACATATATGGGAATGTTCCACGTCCTAGTCTCTCACTCAGGCAGACAGTCTGAGGGTGCCTGTCCATCTGCCCAGACCTTTCGATGAGTTCATCAGCCTGAGCAGATCAGAGTCAAGCACTCCTCACTGTCCTCAGACACACATATTTTATTATTATTGCCACACACATACACATTATTATTACACACACATACACATATTATTATTATTACATATTATTATTATATATATACAGTTATACATATTATTATTGTTACATACATACATACACACATACATATTACATATACATACATATTGGCTGGCTATTATTGGCTACATACATATATATACAGAAAGAAAGTTACATACATACATACATATACATATATATATACATATATTATTATTATTAGAGTTACACACACACATTATTTGAGAGAGAGGAGAATAGGAGAGGAATGGACAGAAATGGAATGGAGCCTGACAGAATGGAAATGGAGAGAGGGGAGAGAGAGATATATATATATATATATATATATATATATATGAAAGAGTTATATATGAGTTATTACATATACATATATATATATATATATATATATATATATATATATAAATCTTTCTATATATATATATATATATATATAAATATATATATATATATATATATATAGTAAATCAAATGTCCAAAATGGTTTTGAGATTTATAGAGTACGAATAGATTATTGCGAATAAATGTTCCAAAAGTACTCATTTGGGAATTTATTGTTTTTTGCGGTATATCCCTAACGAATACCCACGGGTAGTCAGCCCCGATATCAGGAGTCGTGGTATCTCTTCCTCTAGATGGAATACAGAGGAAGACTTTTTTTCAATCTCCGGGATGGCCCTAAACCCCTGCCTTTGGTATTCCTTCGGGGTCTCGGGGGTTCCTTCCGACCATCCTCCGGGGTATGAAACGTCCCCATCTCCTCATCCATCGGCTTGAGCCCCCTAAAAAGGGTAAATACTCTTTTTTAGGGGGCTCCTTGACTCATTGTGCCGTAAAAGTAGCCTTAAACTTTACTGATCCACTGTGCCGTAAAACTAGCCCTAAATTTTTCTGATAGACTGTTTGAGTAGCTGCCGAAAGACAATATTACCTTTATGTAATTTATGTGGTTTATAGTTTACATATATATATATATATTATTGTTGTTATATATACATATATATATATATATATATATATATATATATATATATATATATATAATATATATATATATATATATATATATATATATATATATATATATATATATATATGTCAACAAGTTTTAAATTTTTCGACTGCTTCCAAAAAGTTTTCAAATCGTTAATCTCTTGAAATATCAAGAAGGCATAAATTTTTTTGTTTCGCCAAAAAATACAATTTACATAAGTCAAAATAAGTTAAATTTCTCACCTTTATTAAACTGAAATGAAATATCGATTATATAAACCTTTTTTCTTCTAAGCTTTACTTGTATTATTGCAAAACAGGCAATATAGGACTTTCAACACCTATTAAATTATTAAAATATAAAATAAACATTATTAGTGATTAGATCACATCTTGTCACAGTAAAGATATGTTAAAACTGAACAAAGTAAAATTATTTCCTATATATTTAGCAACTCTGTCATGTAGCTAGTTTTATTACAATATTCGCCAAAAAAGCAAGATTTCAAAACACTATACAAACACACGAACATTATATATATATATATATATATATATATATATATATATATATATATATTATGTAGCATGAGGAGAGGGAAGGAGGAGGAGTGACGTCACGCATTTCAGCTATACGTACATACGAACGAAGCTCCTTTTAAATATACATAAAGGCCTATATATATATATATATATATATATATATATATATATATATATATATATTATATATATATATATATGGCTCCCTTTATGTAGTTTTAAACGGAGCTTCGTTCGTATGTACGTATAGCTGAAATGCGTGACGTCATACTGTGACGTGGGTTTGCGTAAGTGCTTTATACTCTGACGTCATTAATCAAGGTATGTTACAGAATATGTGATATATATATATATATATATATATATATATATATATATAGAGTGAGAGAGATATATATATATATATATATATATATATATATATCACACACACACACACACACACAAGAGTGAGATTGCTGATAACGAGTGAACGAT
>JABUQX010127275.1:7500-12785 GCA_015478945.1 Trachelipus rathkii | reverse complement strand
GAGAAGAAGAGAGAGAGAGAGAGAGAGCGAGAGAGAGAGAGGAACAGAGAGATGAGAGAGAGAGAGAGAGAGAGAAGGAGGATGAGAAGAGATGAGAGGAACAATCTTCAAGAGAGAGGAGAAAAGAAGAAGGAGAGAGAGATGATAGATAGATCTAGAGAGAGAGAAGCTATGAAGAGTAGAGAGAGATGGAGAGCCGAGAGAAGAGAGAGAGCCACTGGTACGGAGAGAAGATATAGTATATAAGAGAGAGAGAAAGAGTATCCGGAAGAAGGATGCAGAGAGAAGAAGAAAGGTATACGAGTGAAGAGGAGAGAGGAGAGCAGAAGGAGGATGATGAGAAGAGAACAGAAGGAGAGTGAATAATAGATTGATTAAGAGCGATAGATGCGTGAGAGAGAAGAAGAGATTGAGAAGAGAATGGAGAGAAGGAAGTATGTATGAGAATATACTGCAGAGAGAGAATATAGGGAGACGACTCGAGCGAGAGGAGAGAGAGAGACGAGAGAGCTCTAGAGAATTTTCCGCACCATTTTTTGTGACGGCGCTCGTTTTATATTATAGTACTATGTCACAGCACTTCCCCTCATCCACCCTTTCATATGTTGCTTTCGAATCTGCAAGGTTGAAAGGGAAAAGGGAACGTCCGGTTATAGGGCTACCGGCCTGGGCGGAGGGGGAGAGTAATGATAATCTCTCTAATCCATCTCCGTCCCCGCCTAAGTCTCTGATTGACGCCTCAGACACTGCTTACGTGCATTAGTCTCCGTATTCTAGTTGTTAACAATGACTATTTTAATGGAATTACAATATTTTTTTATATGTGTATTTTTCTTTTCTTTTTCTCCTCTTTCTCCTCTTCTCCCTCATCCCTTCCTCTTCTAAAATTTACTTTCATCTTTTTGTCGTGTTAAGAAATTCTCGGGAGATTGGCGCAGATAGATAAGTAAAGAAAAAAATGAAAAAAATGTTTATTAAAAAATCGCGTGTGGTTACTGATTTGTTAGTTTTTGGTGCTCGGCGGATATTTATAATAACTGTAATTGATCTTACGCCCCCCCACACAACAACGACATATATATATATATAGATATCATACTTCATTTTATATATATAGTATTATTATATATTATTATATAATTATATATATATATATATATATATTTATATCATATATTATAATTAATAATATATATATAAAATATATACACTATATATATATATTATATATATACTATATATATTAATTCATATATATATAAAGTAATCAATAATATATATTATATATAATATATAATATATATATAATATATATTATTATCATATATATATATAATATATATAATATAATATATATATAGTAACCTTATAAAGTTTTCATGCAGTGCAGATAAAGTTAGTTTTTTTGATTTACTATTTTACTGTTTTTTCATATCATTATAGTATATGATACTAGCAGTTAATTAACATGTGTTATATTACACAATGAAATATTTTTTTATTCAGATTTTCACCAATATGCATAAAAAACAACAACAACAAAACAACATTGAATCAACCCCACGAACTTAATAAGAATATATATATATATATATATAATATATATTATAAAATAATATATTCATATCATATATATATATACTATATTATATATTATATATATATAATAATAGTATATATATATAATATGATAACGTATATACTATTAACGTAACTTATACTATAAATATAGATATAACTATATATAATATTATTTATATATATCGGTGACAAAAAGAGTGAGAGGGCAGCCATTCAAAAAGTAGATTTTCCAAGAAGAGTCGTTCTAAAAATTTATTTTTTTCCAACTTTCTTCGTTTTTCTCAACAAGAATTTACCGATTTTGTTTTAGGGCGACATTTTTGAATTAAATATCCTCCTACCGCTCTATTCTCATAAAATTAATCTTCCACTTTTAACTTACTTTTTGTCCCCCCCCCCCCAAAAAAAAAAAAAGTAAGATCTCCTAAAATTTAACGATATTCATTGGTGTCACTTGCTCGCAGGCACGACCGAAGAGTAGATATATAATAATATAATATAATAATTAGTATTATATATATATATATATCATATATATATATATATATATTAATAGTATATATTATATAATATATAATATTTTATATATAATATACCTGAATCTGCTTCTAGGTACATTTTATATAATGTGGGTAGATAATATAATAATATATATACTATTATACTATTATTATATATAATATATACTATTTATATATATTTAAAAGTAAATATATATACTATATATAACCTATATATACATACTAATAATATTATATATAGTACTATTATATATATAATATTATATTATAATATTCTAAACCAAAACATTGAATTATCTATCAAATGCTAAAAATTTCATAAAAAACTTAATTTATGAACAACAAAATTATTTCTTATGTTGAAATTTATGAAAAAACATACATTTTAGGGACCTAAATTTTTAATTTTAAAATTTAAGAATAAAGGTAATTTTAAGAGTTCTGAATTTTTACTTATGCTGGCTTTGTACATAGATGAAATTTTGAAATTTCATTAAAGAAGATATATCTTTCTGAAGAGTACGTTGAGATTGAGATAGATGTTAAAATCTTTAACAGCCTAAATGTGACTCTATAGATCACATTTATTTTAAAAAATCGTAATATTTAATAGAATCCGATTTATCGATATATATATATCGATTTATATCGATACTTTACTAAGATTTTTAAGTATGGACCGTGGCTCACGAACTTTCTAACGGTTTTGAAAAATCGTTCAAGAAATAGAAACTCTAAATGCTCTATGTTCTTTTCATCATTTACATTAATACTCACATGAGGGATATCATTTCTTCATTACACCAGAAAGTTAGACCAGTTCTGTTGCAATTCCAAATGTTTGAAAATGTTTCATTCTTCTGTTGCCTTGAAAATCTCTTTAAACAACAACAATCACCATTTTTAATATTGATTAAGAATAGTTGTTGCACTAATTAATGGAAGACTTGCGCATGTCAATACAGTAGTAATGGAAAGATGATGCGAAATTAAATTTGAAGCCATAATAAACATAAGAAATTATCTCTTCGATTATAAGATTTAATAATCAGTACATTTTTTGCAAAAAGGTCTTGGATATCTTGATCCCATTCAAGCTATCCTCCTCTAAACTTCAACAAATGCTTAAAAATTTCTCCAGATCGTACAATTCATACCTAACTTTCCTGCAACCTTTGTTTCACCCATTCGATCGTGATTTGTCATCATTTTGTGTTCTGTGAAATTCATTTTCTCTTTATTTTTTGAATTATTAAAATAGTAGTCGCCTTGACGATCTAAAAATAAGTAGTACCTAGTTCCCATTCGCTATGCCATAAAGTTCTTAATGTGTTAGCCCACATGGATTACAACTGAAATGAAACACTATAACGCCACTAGGATATTTTCGAACAGCTTAAACACTTCTAAATATTTTTTTTATTGTTTCTGAAACATCATATCCTTTGTCCAATCGCGAAATTCCACTATATTTCACGTGCGTAATATTCGACTCCGCTAGAGAATTCTCCTTTAACGCTATCCAACAGAAAACTCTTAAAACTAAGGAATCTTCAAGCGGACAACACAAAAATATGTTTCCTCATTATCTATATATTGAAAATATACTCTTAATTTTGCTCTTGATTAATTATAATTATTTTATTGATTTATTATTATTAGCATTAAATTAGAGATCAATCCCTCAAAAAAATGTTGATCACTTAAATTAATTTCGGCTGGTTTAGGGGACTAACCCCGCTGAACCCCCCGTCTACGGACTACATATTATATATAATATATTATATATTATATATATATATATATATTACTAATTATATATATTATAATATATAATATATATATTTATATAATTTAAATTGGTCTTGATTAGTTCAATTTTTTTTTGTTATGATTACCGTGCTTAAGAGTGGGGTTCGATTGCTGCGCCTGAACGGCTCATGACTCCACAAAATTATCATAGACAATGACGCAGAATCCTTCGTCTTGCGGTCACATTTTCTCACTATTGACATTCTCTCAAGCTGAAGTAATTCTTGTTGAAGCAGCATCCAAGGATATTCGTAATGAAGCACTGTCTCAAGTTAGGTCAGTCGCGGCGCAGTTCATGCTTTGCTTTTTTATTTTTTTTTTTTTTTTTTTTTTTTTTTTTTTGTGAAGATAATTTTGAATACCGAAACTTTCTAAGAATTGTTTGCCTCTTAATTTAGTAAGCCTATTGGATTTGGTATCTTTTGTTAACTCATTTTTCACCCCATACTTTCTAGTATATTATATATATATCTATTATTATGATATATATATATATATAATATTATATATATAATAATACTAATATATATATATATATATATATATACTAATATATACTATATATATTAATATATATATAGAATATATATATATTATATATATTATATATCATACTATATATATATATACTATATATGATAGTATATATTATATAATATATATATTACACGTAATTTCCTTACTTGAATAGGGACATTAGGACTAGTCTAGTTTTGAGTGGTCGAAATCTTTTTTAATAGCCACATACAACACACATCCAATAATAGGGTGAACATTTTTATAAACGACACACACACACCAACACATACACCTACACACACATACATAATTATATACTATATATATTAATATATATATATATATCATATATATATATATTAAATTATATATATTAATTATTAAATATATATATATATATATATACTATATACTATAATGCCATGTTTTGTATGTATATGTGTGTGATTTTAAAATCCTTCTTAAGAGTAATAAATTATATGCATATGCCAACTACATATGCATAACACTTGTTAAATTTTTTTTAGTCTTATCATTCTTTTTCCTGTCTAGACTTACAAATCACGCATTAATAATATCAATTTTATTATTTATTCATTATTAATTATTCATATTATATTATATATTATTATTATTATTGATTTTATTATATTATTATTATAATTATATGCACATTACCCATCCTCGCAAAGAAAGACCATACTACCCGGAAACCAACGCGCACACAATTTTACCCTTATTATACACTCATACATATATACTATTATTAATATACTATATATTATATCATTATATACTATATATATACTAGTATTATATATATATATAATATATATAGTATATATATATAAT
>JABUQX010127275.1:0-2500 GCA_015478945.1 Trachelipus rathkii | reverse complement strand
TATATATATATATATATTTTGTTTTTTTTCATAAAATCTTATTTTTATATATATATATATATATATATATATATATATATATATATATATATATATATGTGTCTAAAGCTGACATTATGTAACTCGAGAACGGCAACACCTACAGTAAAACATATTATGTATTCGGAATCAGCGGAAAATTCTAAGGAGGGTTTTAATTTTTTTTTCATTTTGCATTTATTCGTCGGAAATATTTAAAAAATTTTTTTTTCCTTCTTAGGGGCTTCGAGCCGACGGGGACAGAGGGGGGGACGAAGTCCCTGTCGTCCACCGGGAGCTGATAGAAGCCATCTCCTGCCATCTGTGCAGCTGGGCTCTATGCATTCCAGTTAAATTAAAAAAAGAATACTTTTATTTCCTTTACACTTTGCCATTATTACCCTCCTTAGAATTTTCCTGTTGATTCCAAATATATTTTGTTTTACTGTAGGTGCTGCCGTTCTCGAGTTACATGATGTCAGCTTTAGACACTGGACCTATATATATATATATATATATTATATATATATATATATATATATATATATATATATATATATATATATATATATATATATATATATATATATATATATATATATATATATATATATATATATATATATATATATATAGAAAAATATAATTTTACATGGGTCCTTATTATTGGTAACGTCTTCCTCGATTTCAATGAGGGGCTAACATATATATCAGAAATATTTTTATATTGGGGAAAAAGTTAATATTTTAAAAGCAAGAGGGCGAACAAAAAATGAAATAGACGCCCTTCAAATTACATATTTATAGCATTTGTTTATGGACTTCCTTATGAATTATAGCAACCCCAGCCAATTTTCATGAAACTTACATAAAATATTTAAAATGACCTGTAAAGAAAGAAAAAAGCGATAAAAAAAACAAAAACAAATTAGCCTGAAAATAGTTATGAAGTCTAAAAATTTAATGTTTGCAGCACGTAAAATTAAATTTGGGTAATTTTTATTTCAGTTCAGTCAATCGACACATCGATATTTTTTTCGATAATCGATACTTTTACGGTTATCGATCGATATTTTCTACGATTATCGATTCTTTTGTTTTGATTTTTGTACATTTTGTCTAGTTTCAATAAAAGTATAAAAATAACGCCCCAATAATTTTACCTCCTGATGAAATTAGGCTTTATTCGTTTGTGTAAGGATAACACTACCGATATTTTTTCCGATTATTGATATATCGTTAACATTATTTTTTTTCGATAATCGATAATTTTTACGATTATTAGCGATTCGACCGTATAAACAAAATGTACGTAACAAAAAAAATTAAAATTTTGCAAGGCCAATTTTTTTTACTGAAGATACAAAAAAATTGAAAAATATAATAACGATGCGAATATATATATATATATATATATATATATATATATATATATATATATATATATATATATATATATATATATATATATATAGGGTAAACTTAAGTTTCTTTCTGACCTATCGATATTTAAGTTTTAAAATCGATTTTCGATATATGTGTATCGATTATACCCAAGATACCGAGGAATTTAAATGTTATTCATAGAAACATATATATATATATATATATATATATATATATATATATATATATATATATATATATATATATATATATATATATATAGGTGTTAAATATTGCATAATCGCAATTTATTATTTAGATGTTAAATAAAGAACATAAGTTGGAAGGTTTCAAATATCTACTGTATATAAATTTGGAGGTGCATAATTTTTTTTACTGTGTTCCGTGAGGTTGACGTATTTTTTGTTCCAATTTTTCTGAAAATTATGAATTTGAAGGATTTATTCCAAATTTGTGAGAATGATTATACCGTGTTAGCATTGCTGCAACATTTTAGTTTGATACTAGATAAAAAGGTTTGTAGAAAGTGTCACAAAGAATGTGAAATTACCAAAATAGGAGAAAAGTTTTATTTTTATTGTACTAGTAAACATTGTGGCTCGAAGTATACTGTTTCTCCCAAATATTATTTTTTTCAAATATTAGAATTTCCTACACTGATGCCCTTTTAATTATGTATTTCTTTGTACATAACGAAACAGTTTCAAGGGTAGTAACCTATTTAGATGTCAGTGAACCAACAGTTATAGATTGGATTAATTTAATTGGTTTAATGTATATATATATGGCCAGCCTCTAGAAGAGCCACAATCCATATCTCAAAAACTACAATAGCTAGCAAAATTTCTTACGTATATGATTTCCAAATATCATATTTTTCTTGAAATAAACTATCCCTTACGTAATTTTTGAGATTAAAATTTAGTTGGTTATATATATATATATATATATATATATATATATATATATATATATATATATATATATATATATATATTGAAGTGGTAGACTGGTCTGAAAAAGGAAGATTATTAGGTAAGAAAGTGGAAAACCAACTCACCAAAATCTGCTCTTT
>JABUQX010127274.1:10000-18477 GCA_015478945.1 Trachelipus rathkii | reverse complement strand
TAAATATATATATATAATCATATATATACCGTACTTATATGAGTCGAGTTGTATATACATGAATAGCCACCATGACTGGCGCCATTATATTATATATATCTATATATACTATATTATATATATATAATTAATATACTATATTATATATAATATATATATATATATATATATAACGTATAATATATATATATAATATAATAATAATATATATATATATAATATATAAATATAATACTTAATATATATATATATTATATATATTAGTTATATATGTATATGTATATACTATAGAGCTAATATATAATATATATATTAATATCTAAATAATTTATATATAATATATATATTAATATATAATATATTACATAATATACTATAGTATATTATATAATTTTTAAGTATATTATAATATATAATTAATATATATATTAATTAAAATATATATATAATAATAATATATTAATATATATATATATATATTATTTAGTTGACTTAGATACCATGTTAGGTATCTGGATATATCTACTGAGATCCAATGAGTATTAATTACTTGGTTGAATCCAGTTGTGCATAGAGGGCGATCGGATTGTTATCGGTGGATTTCGCTGGATATGTGTGAGTAGGTAAGCTATCGGCCAGGAGAAATACGGCTATTCTGAGAGATTCTAAGCAATTATGCATCTCTCGATAAAGAGAAATTAATTCCCGTTACGCTCTCGTGTTCGATCGATACCACACATTTTGCGTCCTTAAATTAATTATGATATAATTTACTATATATATATATATATTATATATATATATATCAAGACTTTAGAGCACAATATCAATCTCGAATGAAAATACAAAAAAGGCAGATTTTTATAATTAGTGTATAATTCCTTTGCACAAAAAAGTATAGTGTTACACAATTACTCTACCGAGTAATAAGTACAGTTTTACAGTTTATTCTGACGGATAGATTCTGCCAACTTTTCTCACAAAAATACATAATAATATATATATATAATATATATATAGATATAATATCATTAAAGCAGCTTTTGATTAAAGAAGTTTCCCTACGCTCCAAGTCGCGTGAGATGTATAAGAAAGATTCAAGATATGTTTAGTATAGGTGGTACGTAGTATACATATGGTTTTTGAATATAATAGTGAGTTGTATGGAATAGAAACAAGTGTGTATTATACTAACTATAATATTGGCAAATTAAATTCATCAGGGAAATAGTGAAGAGTGGTGTCCCTACAAGGTTCAGAGCTGGGGCCACTATTGTCCCTCATTTAATAATAAAATGATTTATAGACCAGACTAAATGCAAGGTTTGTTAAAGTTCAGCTATGACTTTACCAAGTGGCCATAACTCATCCAGTTTAGGAGTAGGTGTAAAGGGATGTAATAATATTTTATAAAATGATCATTGATAAATCTTCTTATCATCTTCAATAGTAAATGAATCTTTAATAGTAAAAAGTGTAAGGTTCTTCACCTAGGTTTCTCAAATAAAAGATTTTAAACTACGTATATAGAATGGGATTGGCTGAGTCTGTGACCAGAAAAAGTTTAGTGTTGGGTATAAGCAGTAACTTTTGTAAAGGGATCAATTCAGTGTTTTGGAAGCAAGGAATAATTAAGCTAATAAGATGCTGGCTATATAATAAACGCAATGTTGTTTAACAAGAGCAAAGAAGTAATACAGTAAACTGTATTATAGCTATGTATTGCCAATTAATACAGTATTGTGCACCAATAGTTTGGGCCCTTTTATTTAAGAAAGGCTTAGATATGTCAAAATAGAGAGTGCAACGCTAGAAGCAACAAGGATGATTTCTGGGTTTGAGTAGTAAGAGCTATATGAGAGAGGCTGAAAGAGTTTAGAGGACATGTTTTTCTATATAGAAAGCTAATTTTTCAAGACCATGGATACAAGTTCTAAATTTTTTTTTAAAATCTATTGATAATACGGAGACCAATAAATTCTCATAGTAGAGCACGGACGGGGAAAACATTTTATTATAACAAGAAATATATAAAGAAGAAGCATTCCAATGAATAAAAAGAAAGCATTTCTTTCAGCAATAGGATGTTAATTTTGTAAAAGGTTTTGCCCACATAGAGAGTTTGCGTTTATTATATATAATTTATAATTTAACGATATATGTATATCTTATATTTATAGGAATATACATTTTAATATATTTATTGTGAATATAAATATTATATATTATATACTATATATATATATATAATATATATATATTAATATATATATATATATAGGTATTAATTAATAAATATATATATCGTAATATATATAGATAGCTAGTATTAATTATATAAACGGGATATATATATAATTTATATATATATATATATTATTAATATGAATTGGTTAATATATATATACGGTATATTATATATATATAGAATAATTAATATATATAATATATATATATTAATATATATAATATAATATATATTATAGATATCTATATATATATATTATATATTTAATACATATATATATTTATTATATCATTTAATTTATATATATTATATATAATAGTATATTATATATATAATATAATATAAATTATATAATATAAAATATATATATTATATATATAATAATATTAATATATAATATAATAATATATATATACATTACAATATATATTAATATATATATATATATATATATATTATTATATATATTATATATTAATAATATATATCATATTAATATATTTCATTATATACATTTATACCTCATAATAGTATATATATATTAATAGTGTGAGTATATATATATATCTATATATTATATAAGGTGAACCCGGAAAAACTTAAAGAATTATGGGCTTCGCTGTGATAAAAATGTCACATGCCTTATTCCCATATGATATATATTAATATATATTAATACATAGTACGTACTAATGATAATTAATTATTTATATTATATATTAATATATATATAATATATATTAATATATATTAATATAATATATATTATATATATATAATATTAATATATTATATATATTATATATATATATGATATATATTAATATTTAATATTATAATACAAATAATAATATAGTAGAAATAAAAAATAGATATGATATTAATAAACTAATATATATAGAGCATTGAAGTATAAGTATATAAATATATATTGGTAAATATATTATTTAGAAAATAATATATTATATAAATATATATATTAATATATTATATATTAATACTATATATTAATATTATTATATTAATAGGTTTAACTATATCCTAAAATATAGATGTCGTCATAAAACTACGTCGATAGGCAAAACGTAACCAGTGTTAACGTTTTGCAGGTAGTATTAGTTCAGTAAAGTAAGAGTTAATACGTCAGATATAACTACGTTTAATCATGATAGAGCCAAGTCGGAACTAGAAGTGTTTGTCGCCATCATGGATTACGTGTCGACGATGAGAGCTAAGAAACATATGACACACATAACCCAGGACGATAAATTGATGAATATATATATCTAACTAACGGAATGTCGCACAAATCGCAAAGAGACGTAAAACGAAGGTCGCTTACGTTAGAAACGTGTGCATTATATACTACTATATATTATACATTATAGTATATACTATATAGTATAGTATATATATATATACTAATATATATATATATACTATATTATATATATTATAAGATATATATATATTATATATAATATATAATATTATTATTATGTAAAAGATGGGCAATGTCTGTCACTAACGAGACGTATCCGAACAGAGTCATTCAGTAAACTGACTTCTTTCTATTGAATCGTTCACTCGTTATTTTAATACATGCAAGTATGATATTATATATATATATATATATATTAATATATACTATATTAATATATAGTTATATATATATATATATATATATATATAGTAATATAGATAGATATATATATATATATAATATATATATATATATATATATATATATATATATATATTTACTATATATATACTATATATTATACTATATATATTAGATATATAAATATATATATATATAATATATATATTATAATATATATAATATCTATATATTATATATATATTATATATATATAATATATATATTTATATATCTATATATATATCTATATATACTATATATATATATATATATTATAACTATATATATATATTAATATATATATATATATAAACTATCAATATAATATATACTATATATATATATATATATATATTATTTATAAATATATATATATATAAATTATTATATATATATAACATATATATATAATATATAGTATATATAGATATATAATAATATATATATATATATATATAACTATATAATATATATATATATATATATATATATATATATATGTATATATATGTTATACTATATATATATATATATTAAATATATATATATATATATATATATATTATATATATATTATATAATATATATATACAATATATATATATATATAATATATAATATAATATATATACTATATATATAATATATATATATATATACAGTTTTGTATTAGGAATATGGGAAATAAGATCATGAGCTTCACACGTCAATACGGATAAAAATTATATTTATATTGAAAAAAAAAAAAAAAAAAAAAAAAAAAAAAAAAAAAAAAAAATGATTGGATGAATCGTTTATTTGGAAAAAGTGATAAATTTATGATTTGCATTTTTATTTTGAAAGATTTTTGCTATCGGATTGTTTATATTAAAATATTTTAAAGAACAATTTAATTTTAGAAAATAAAAATTTCTGTATGGAAAAAGATCAGTTAAAATAAACCTACACTCAGCATCTGTGGATAGCGGGAAAGTTCATTAAACTTGGAAATAAAATATAGTTTACTCTGTTCCCAGTACTTGATGCTATAAATTGGTTCTACGTTGGTTTCTGGCCATTTGGTTCGAATCTCTACTGACAACGTACGTTCGTTAGCATCTTACTAGTTACTGAATACTACATTATTGAAGACCTCGCTGTTATTTTGTGATTAAATAGGTCCTGATTCCAAAGCTCTACTGCAATAGTGTGAAGAATTTAGGTTTGACAATTATCGATTGGATTGGAGGATAATTGAAGATTATAGTTCTCTTTTACGAGGAGCAGAAAGTCTTGTTACTATTCAGAAGGAATTTGAGAAAGAACAGATAGTAACCAGGGAGAAGCCTATTAGAACAATTAGAAGAGAAGTTATACAACCTTGTGAAACACATTGGAATTATATAGTGGAAAGTCATACAACTTTGAGAAACTTCTTTGGAAATATTTGAAGGAAAGTTTAGTTATATCAAGAACAACTTTCATCTGGATTAAAGAACTATATTACTTATTGGAAGAGGTTTACTTACTGAAAGTAAAGGATCATTGATTTTTTGAGTAGTACAGCTGCGACTCAGTAGTAGCTTAAAGATCAGAAGACTTCGTAGGTTTCAATACACTTCGTATCTGAGAGAGTAAAAACGTACATCGTGAATCATACCTTAGACATTTTATACAGTTTATTCAGTTTTATTTTGATTGTTTAATAAACAAATTCCGGGAATTGTCCCACTGTTATTGGCGGAATCCCCATCTTGTGACAATAAATTGGTGGCATGTCCGGGATATTTTCTAAAAAGAAAAGAAACACTGAGACCAATAAATTGAAGACTCTATCTGAACTTGCTTCTAAGAAGAGGAATATATCAGCGGTCTTATTTGAAACAGTTCCTAAAAGAATATCACCGTCGTAATTCAGAGTAAAAACAACTCTAGTGATACACATATTGAAGTGTGAGTCTCTATTAAAATATAACTTTTGAATACGGATTGCACGGCAATAGTAAAGATCGTCTTAGACCTTGGACTAAAGGGAAAAGAGGCAAGAGAGTTTATTAAGGAACAAATAGATGCTACCAAAGAAGCAGCAGAGAGACAAAAAGAAGCTGCGGAAAGAGAAGCTGCTACGAGAAGAGAGACAGAGGGAGGCTGCCAAAGAAGCAGCAGAGAGACAAAGAGAAGCTGCCAGAGAAGAAAGAGAAGCAGCAGAGAGACAAAGAGAAGCCGAAAGAGAAGCAGCAGAGCGACAAAGAGAAGCTGACAGAGAAGAAAGAGAAGCAGTGGAGAGACAAAGAGAGCACGAACTAGAGCTCAGGAGAATAGAATTGCAAGCAAGCAATAGTAATCAACAACTAGCTGCAAACAATAACGATGTTAAGGCGAGAGTGCCTAAGCTCCCTTCTTTCGCGGACAACAGAGATGAAATAGACTGCTACCTCGAACGCTTCGAAAGATAATAATAATCAACAGCTGCAAACAATAACGATGTAAAGGCAAGAATGCCTAAGCTCCCTCCTTTTGCGGACAACAGAGATGAAATAGACTGCTACCTCGAACGCTTCGAAAGATTTGCGGAGATAAACGGATGGGACAAAAGGAATTGGGCATCCCACCTTAGTGCCTTGCTAACAGGGAAAGCCTTAGTCGCATATTCCCGCATTCCTAAAGAAGATTCGAAAGACTACGAAAATATGAAGAATGCCTTCTAGCTGTGCTACAATTGACGGAAGTGGCTACCGAATAAAATTTGAGGAGTGCGAAACATATAATGATTGAAAGCCCGATTACAATTCATAGATAGGCTTAAAGAACTTACGTCATGAAGTGGAACAGAATCTGGCGAAGGATAAATAAGGATATTTAATGATCATCATCAATACTGCATAGTAAGCGGGAGCAGTTTGCTTACACACTTGCCGAAAGAACTGGCACACTCTTTTACGGAAAGGAAGACATTAATAAAATTAGCAGGTCATTTGGCTCAAGAAGCGGAGAAACTAATCTCCTGGCCCACAACAAAAATTGTGACATCAACGAATAAATAGAGAAGACCCCTCCAAGAAGAGAAGGAACGATGTCCATCGAAAAGTTTAAAATACATCGACAAGACCCAAGATACCAGTCCACTTGGGTTTCAAATGTAGGACGAAAGGCACAGGACGTGTTGATTGTAAATAATTATCAGCGGCACCTTAGAGGAGGGAGAAGATTCAATACAGGACTATAATTAACAACCGTATAACAACAATGGTGGTGTCCCCAAAAGGGCAGCTACTGCCATAACAACTGAAGTTAAACGGTGTGAGGAAGAAGTCGCCTCTGATATTACAGCGACTTGCGGAGACTTAAGTGCCAATAAAGACCCAGACCTCATGAAACATGTGAACGACAACAACGAGATTGCTTTAGCATGCGGCAGAATGATTACCTGTCGTCAAGAGTAGGCATGTTAAAATATAAATTTAGGGTCTGAATGTTCGTGAATTCAATGCATGCTGTTGGTCGACGGAAAGATTGAATGGGATGGCAGCTAGGTATCTTGAGGGACCACCGGCTGTGACTCCGTCATATGTTAAAAAAGAAATATAACGTCGGCAGACCAGAGAACTGGGAGGAGGAAACAGATGCTGATGATCGACAATACGATCAGAGATGCACCGTTGTTATGATCGACGTTGTTACTCCATATTATACGGGTCGTGTGGAAGCCATAGCCTTGGACGATGCCATATATGATTTGATAATAGGGAATATTCCCGGGGCAAGGAATGCAGAGGATGCTGCACCTAGTGAGATGATATCGGGCGCGAGGGAAATGAATAGTTCTCTGGAGGAAGAAGCCGAACCTCTTGGTGACATGACGGTGCACCTCGACAGTCAAACGATAGTGTCATGCGTAGGTGTAGTGGATTTTGAAGGGTGTGAGAAAGAAGAATTAGATTTGGAAGAGGACACGATCGTCTTAGGGAACTGCGTACCTAAGGAGAGCGTCAGTGATATCAAGATTGGGGTCAAGAGAGATGAGGATAAGAAGACGTAGACAAAAGAGAGATTAAAAACATTGGAGGATGATGGGGAATCGACAATGTCAGAAACTGATTACCTTTCAAGAAAAGTAATAGAATTTGAGCGTCGAATTCAAAAGCTTGAAAAGTCAAAAATTCATTCGGCAGATTTAAGTCATACTCAGGAACAACTTAGGAGACTTTATGGAGAATTTGCTTGTAAGGGCGAAGAAAATTTACTCCATATTGTCGAAATGTCAGAACTCAAAAACAAAATTGCACAATCTCCAAATTGAACTAGGTGAAGCAAGAAGTGAAGTTATAGCAACTCGATGCGCCGCCGAAAATGTTGCCGTGGCTGAAAAACGAAAATAGGAATCAGAGTTTGCCTCCATTCAGCAGATTATGAGGGAGAAATTTATTTCAGCGGAAAATGAAGTTCAGTATCTCAGATATGTTGTAAAGAAACTAGGAAAGGAGAAACTTCATTATCAAGGCTTATATGAAAAGTTAACTGGAGACAGTGATCTCATAAGAGAAGACATCTTGAGTCGGAATGTTATATCTGCCATTGTGGAAT